>BMAC01004643.1:0-10589 GCA_014905375.1 Phtheirospermum japonicum
TCAGATCTTGAAACCCGATCGAACAAAATCCTAATCAATAAATTCTTTCCGATCAAATTTTTTAAGAGAATCTTTCAGATCTTCAAACCTAAAGAATATTAAACAATATCATAATAAAAAAAATACGATGGAACCAAAGTTTTTGAAAAAAAAAGAGATCTTAATACCGTTCGAGGAAAGAAATAAAACCCGAATAAAAAAAATCCTTTCCAATGGTTCTTTCGATTAAAATTTTCAGATATGTTTCTAAATTAATTCGGAACTTGAGAAATATAATTACAATAAAAAACTGGTAATACAATCGAGGACATAAATATGAAATATAATTCACTAATCTAATAAAAACTTGAAGAATGTTGGAATGATTGTACTGAGATTTGATGAAATTTGATCAAAAAAGATATTAATCTGGTATCCCATCAATGATGTTTTTATCTCAGAATAGTTTGGTCAAGATGGGGAAGTCATGGAAATGAGCTTCCTGATTAAAAAAACCCTAGTTTTCTAGGCCGAGAGTTAAATGAAAAAAAGTACTTATTTATATCTCATGAAAAAATTAGTCTTGTCCCAAAATAGATCCCAACAAACCACAATTCGACACCTCAATTTAGGAGATACCACAAAGCTGCCACATGTAACCCGAAATGCTCTCCGTGCGACACCTCACCACTAATTGTTAACACTATTAACAAAAGTGGTGGATTTAGCCTTGAGTAATAATTTTGGGACCCGAAACCAAGCACACAAATTTATTTTTAGATGTGGGATTTGCTTGGAACCAACAATATCAATGTAAATCTGTAAAATCGTATTATCCGCGATCTATTATGTGTTAACAATACCAAAACTTCTTTTTGAGAGTTTGAAAACATTTGCTATATATGTTGCTTAATTTGTAATTATTTCTTCATGGTTGAAGTGCATTGGAAGACACATCCGAGTGACATTTAGGAGCTTGGATCTTTGTGTGACGAAACTCAAGGTGAATGTCAGTTGTCGCTGTAGTTTGTCAATTTATTTGAGTATTTTTATGTATTCATATTGAAGACGAAGATTTTTTACATTGGAGATTCGTATTTCTTTGTTTATCATAATTGCATTCTTAATTTTTTTCTAAAAGGACATCAACTTGGATGAAAGTCGACAGTTACGTGATCAATTATGTATTTGTGATTTTTTTTTTTGGTATCTATAGTTGGTTTGTGATATGAGTTTTAATTTTGAAAATGTGAAATCTTGTTTCTATTGATATATTGTTCATATTTTTCTTTTTCTTTTTTGGGTTGGAGATTATTGTATAATTTTAAATCTTAGTTTTTAGAGTGAGTGGAGAGATTCAAGTCTGGAGGAGTAGCCATATGCACCACCATTGAAAGCAAGAGGAGTTACATTCAGTCAAAAATTAACTACTTGGAGTTTGTCTATGTATTACAAGTCTATCTTATTGTCATGCGTTTTGTTTTGTTTTTTTCTTACATTTTACTTGCAATTGAAATTACTGTAAGTTTATCTATGTATCTTTCACTTGGGATTGAAAATGAATTAAAGTTGTGTTTGACTTGGGATTGAAGAAGAGCTGTATTTGTATTTTTTTTTTATGAAACTTGAATATTTGATCTATTATTTTACTTGCCACGAAGCATATGATGTTAGGGAGATTTGTTCAATTTTTAGGAATGTGTGGCATTGTCCAAAATCATTTATTACATTAATCATCATTATTGTATTAATTAAAATAAAACAGTACTCATCCTTCTGTCATAATATTAGGATAATTAGAAAAGTTATACCTGAAGTTTAACTAAATTACAAAGAACAATAAATATTTTATAATGAACATCTTCTTTGAGGTGTTTATAATGCCGAAAAGTAATTTTGACAATATTATAGGATGAGTACTACTTTATAAAGATCATTACATATGTATACTTACATTTGTAACAGAACTATTTTCAGATTTTTTTTTTTCTTTTTTTGACCCAAGAGTTTGTATTTTTTAATATAATTATTTCATGTATTTTACATCTTAAACCTAAGTTTTTTTAAGATTTTGTCATCAAGTTACCTAATAATGCACGCTCAGGTAAAAACACTTACTAATTTTTGCAGAAAATAATTGTATTTTTTATCTCCAAGATTGTACATGTGGTTGTCTTATTTTTAGAAATTAAAGATATATGTGTTCAGGCTTCTCTCTTTGAACTAAAGATGTGTAACTTGATTATACTTCTTCTTTTCTTTCTATCTTTCTTTCTTTCTTTCTTTTTTTTTTTTTTTTTTTTTTTTTTCTTTTCTGTGCATGTTCTCATTACTTGATTGTGATTGGATAATTAATCATGTGTTTTAAATTTAAGTATGGTTCATATAATTCCAACTAAACAACATTATCTTTCAATTGTCTGTTATATTTGAATTCATGACTGAATTCAATATAATTATGAACTTCGTCGTAGGTACAAAGTAGAATAACTCAATAGTCATTACAAATATAATATAATTTAGTAATATGTTGTTTTTATTAAATAAGAATGACATTTTACGTGTTTAATATTTATTCTTTCCATATCTTACTTCTTGATTGTCAACATTCATTAAAAAGAACACGTTGTGCTCTTTTTTACTTAAAAGATAACAACGATAATTGATATATATATATAAAGAGATAAACAATTCATCATTTAAATAATCACTTATTTAACTCTCTCTCTCTATATATAATCACTTATTTAATTATCTTAAATCATTAAAAAATAATAAAACTCAATTATTTTATAAAATTACACATGAAAATAATTGCCCTAAGTCTAAAATTGAAAACACGGGAAGAATTTATTAAAAAAAGGTCGATATACGGGTTGTCGTCCAAAAGTGATTATTCCAACTCCGGGCCAATATAGATCATTCTCCTTCGGTAGCTTACACGTATTTGACCATCTCTGATTCTTCCTCTCACAGTAAGGTATGCGTGTTCTTAAATCATCTGATCTTCGTTAGGATTTTGATGACCTCTGTTTTTACTTAACCCATCGATTTTTAGTTTTTTGGTAATTCTGAATTAGGGTTTTCCTTTTCGATTATTATTAATTTAATTGAATTTTTTCCTAATCAATCCATCCATCAATCAATTTAACTCGATATTCTAGGTTTTGAATTCTTGATTGCTAAGGTTTGTATAGAGGAAAGATGTGGGCCGCTTCGTGCCTAGCATCATGCTGCGCGGCCTGCGCCTGCGATGCTTGCCGAACAGTTGTGTCGGGGATAAGCCGGCGTTCGGCTCGAATTGCGTACTGTGGCCTTTTTGCGCTTTCGCTGATTGTCTCCTGGATTCTTCGAGAGGTTGCTGCGCCTCTCATGGAGAAGATTCCCTGTAAGTTTTTTTGTTTTTGGGTTTGTGTGTGTTGTTATATCCTGTGATTTCTGAAGAGACCAATAAGAAATAAAAGTATTGTTTGTACTGGTGTATTTTTTTTTTCATTTGTTAAAGACTGACATAAGAATCTTATGTGGATCAGTGTCATATTTGTGGAATTTAGGCAATTATGCCTCTTGAGAAATTTCAATTAATTGTACGAATTTTATTACTTTTGTTGTCAACATTGATAGTTACAGCAAAACTTTCCAAAGTTCTTTTTTTTTTTTGATAAATAATAATTCTTGAATAAGAAAATGGTGTGATGAGTTTCACAGCTGTAATTGATTGTGTTTCTTCCTACATACTTATTTGCTCAGTTTAAGACACTTGAATGGCTCAATTGTGTATAGAATGACAAAAGGATGATTGAGAATTCTTTTTTTATTTGTTATTTCAAGTTTCTGAAAAAAACGGGAAAGAGAACAGGTTTACTTTGTATAGCAATCACTTGGATGGATAGCTAATCTGACTGCCTAAATTTTTGGATGGATAGCTAATCTGACTGCCTAAATTTTCAATTTTGAAGGGATCAATCATTTTCACCAAACCCCGGATAGGGAGTGGTTTGAAACGGATGCAGTTTTACGAGTGAGCTTGGGGAACTTCCTCTTTTTCACGATCCTTGCTATTTTCATGATTGGTGTAAAGAACCAGAAGGATCCTCGTGATAGTGTGCACCATGGAGGTTGGATGATGAAAGTAATTTCCTGGTGCATTTTGGTGATACTAATGTTCTTTGTTCCCAATGGCATCATCAGCTTTTACGGTGAGAGATTTTTTTTAATTAATTGAGCATTATTATTATTATACTTGTACGTCAGCTGACAATAAGGGGGCAAAAACATGTTCGATTTGAGAGAAATAAAGACAACTGAAAGTTCTGTATCACCATTTTGTTACCAACGAGTCATCAAAAGCAAGCATAATTTGTCGTTCCTCAACTCCTCCTTATATGCGGAAATATTCCTCAAACAGGATAAAGAACAAATTTTAAAGATAACATTTGCTTATGACTTAGTGCAGTACCTTTCCACAATTCTTGATAAAACTATTTGCTGAGCACATGTCATACAATGCTACAATAAATCACTATCGGTGAAAAAAAAAAGCACTACACAGAGGGCCTTGTAAATTTCTGATTCTGTTTTATGATAAGTCTTGTTATAACGAGATATATTCATTAGATCTGACTTTTTGTTAACCTCTCAATGACGAACATGCAAGTGACTTAACAAGGTGCATGCCTTCCAATGTGCTCTACTTGCGTTAATGGCTGTAATTTTTGTTATCATAAGATTCAATTTGTCATCATCTTATTCATCGTTATCAAAACTTCACTTTTCTTTTCTGATGGGAAATCTGGAAATAATATCCTATAAATACACCCCAAATTTTGAGTTTAATTGAAGAAATCTGAAACTAATATCCTTTTCTTCCTGTTTCATTTATGCTCTATCAATTGACTTTGAGCTTATATCTTGGGTTCTAAATGCAGAGGCAACTTCAAAGTTCGGCTCAGGATTGTTCCTTCTCGTTCAAGTCGTGCTTCTGCTAGATTTTGTTCATGGATGGAATGACAAATGGGTTGGCTATGATGAGCAATTTTGGTAGTTATATTGAAATATTCCCAGATAGTCTTCCATAGTGTTATTGAGAAATTAATGTGTAGGTGATTTGCAGGTACATGGCTTTGCTTGTTGTTTCACTTGTATGCTATGTGGTAACCTTTTCATTCTCGGGACTTCTCTTCTATCTCTTCACCCCTTCAGGACATGATTGTGGTCTTAACACATTCTTCATTGTGATGACTTTGATTTTTGCGTTCGTGTTTGCTGTTGTCACGTTGCATCCATCGGTGAGTATCTAAACCTATTCTAGTTATATGGAGTTAATCTTTTAATCTTTATAATTATCAATGATGGTGACTACTCCTTATGCTTGAACTGATTTCAGCTCTGCAATGAAATAAGATTTACAGATGAAAGTTGAACCGAAATAGTACAAATGGTTAAAATTTTGAGATGTTTAAGGTCAAAATCAAGGTTGGTTTGGAAAACTTTAAGTCTTTCAGAACACTTGGAGGGGTAGGAACAACTAATTATTATCTGTATAGTGAGAAATTAAACAAGAGAAAAGAATGGACGTGTCTCTATTTGCTTTATAATCAAAGAGTTCTTCACCAAGCTGATATTTTCGGCTCATGGCTCTTTTTTTTATTGGGTGCTTGGAATGGATTACTAATGACGTCTCGGCACGTCACTTTAATAAACACAGCTCTTATTCAAGAAAACTTGTTAATTGTTCAGGTTACTGTTTTAGGTGTTACAGTTTTCCGACTTATACTGTGCGTATAAATATATGGTTGGAAATTACATTTATATCCACGAAGATTGAAGAATCTTGAGATATTTCCTCTACAAACTTGTTCATTTAAATTGGACTTGCTTATTTTTGTTTGGATAATTTGGTTTGTTAATCACTTTTGTTATTATTATTGTTTGTTTTGATGTTATTGTTTCTAATTCTAATATTGTAGGTGGGTGGAAGCATTTTGCCGGCTTCAGTTATATCACTGTACTGTATGTACTTGTGCTACAGTGGGCTTGCCAGTGAACCCAGGGATTACGAATGCAATGGTCTTCACAAGCACTCTAAAGCAGTTTCTAGCAGTAGCCTTGCTCTTGGCCTGCTCACTACTGTGCTATCTGTTGTATACTCTGCTGTCCGTGCTGGATCGTCCACTACTCTGCTTTCCCCTCCAAGCTCACCCCGTGCAGGTCACTTGCCCTTTTCTTTTGCCTTTCCCCTATTGCTAAGTTTTGAATCAATTCTGTTCAAAATTACAAAAATACCCATGAGATTTTTATTGTCTTAAATTTACTCCCTTCATATTTATAAAAATGTCAACAGTTAGCCCCCCTTTCACTGAATCAAATCTCGGGTATTTTTGTAATTTTGAAAATTACTTTTTTCTTTTTCCTTTTTGTAATTTGCCAAACCTCAAGGGTATCTTTTGTTACCTTCCAATATCTTAATTTGCTTTTAACATGCTAAAATCAGCATTTAGTAAACCCAACATTTTTGGTTTCTTTATGTGAAGGTTCCGGAAAGCCTCTGCTACCAATGGACAAGGCAGACGAGCACCATGAGGAGGAAGCGAAATCGAAGCCTGTCTCGTATTCATATTCCTTTTTCCACTTAATATTCTCTCTAGCTAGCATGTACTCTGCCATGCTCCTTACGGGTTGGTCAACCTCGGTCGGAGAGAGCGGGAAATTGGTGGACGTTGGCTGGCCGTCGGTGTGGGTCCGCATTGCGACTGGTTGGGCAACTGCTGCTTTGTTCATATGGTCTCTTGTCGCACCGATCTTATTCCCGGACAGGGAATTCTGATCATCCATCCCAAGTGAGATATGATTATATTGTGTATATCTGTGAGATTTTAATGTGTGCCTTTTCTGCTCGACTCAGTATATGATTTGGTCAAACTCGTGTATTGCTGCTAAATTCAAGCCAAGAGGCCTTGACTGACTTTGTTTATTTTATATGTGATGGGAGTTTTTTTTGGAAGGTCTCAGTGCCAAATTCCATGGCTTATGTCCTTAATTTGTGTGAGGAAGATTACAAGACTGCCCTTGAGGTTTAACGACATTACAAAACAATCCAGCTAACTTTCGAAATTACAAAATAGGTATAAAGAAAAGAAAATGGAGATACCAATAGCCAAATTTGAGAATTCGATTTAGCGTTTGTACGTAGGTGAGTCGGAATTATAATTGACAATTGATCTGCGGCAGCTGATGCAGCTATGCATATATGATCGGCTTGTATAAAAATATGTATACTACTTTGATATTAACTATTTTTTAATAAGATTTAATTTGTTACGGTAGGAGGTATTTTGATAGAAAAAATTAGGTGTGTTCATGGTTGGTTTACCATCTTCAAGAAGTGTAACCAAATCAATACAAGAAATAATGAAACCGTAACCAAACCCAACAAAGGAAAAAATCATTGGTTTCAGGTTGGTTTGATTTGCATAAAGTTAATATAAGCTTGTTTCGAAACGTCACTCTTCACTAAACTAGTTTCAATATAAAAATAAATCATTTACATTTCAAATATAATATTACTTAAAATATGAGTATTTTATAGTAAACATAAGTTAAAATTTAAACAACAAATAAAATTGTAATAATTATTGGAGATGATCGGTAGTGTCGAGTAATTAGATGGACTAGCAGTGAATGATTTATCATGTGGGGATATAATTTAATTTAATATTATAGAAAATATAGAGCAGACTAACAGAAATTTTACAGTGAGTGAATTATCATATGTGGGTATAATTTAATCTAATATTATAGAAAAATAGAGCAATTAGAGAACAAGATGTATCTGCGGAAAATTTACAATAAGTGAATTACCATGTGGAAATGTAATTTTGCGGCAAAAGTGTTGGTTGCAAAACTTTGATTTGATTTGGTTTGTTTTTATTTTTTAATTTTGAAACCATAAACTAAAACAACCCAAAATAATTCAAAACCATAATTCTCGACTTCCTTTGGTCGATTTGGTTAATTTGTCGGTTTTTGGTTTAAGTTGAACAACACAAGAAAAAATTATCGCGGAGACAAAAGGAAAATTAAAAAAAAAAAGATAGTTTTTGGAGTAAAAGAATAAATCGGCTTCCTTTGGTCGATTTGGTTAATTTGTCGGTTTTTGGTTTAAGTTGAACAACACAAGAAAAAATTATGGTGGAGACAAAAGGAAAATTAAAAAAAAAAAGATAGTTTTTGGAGTAAAAGAATAAATCCCCTACGTGTATACTATATTAATATTTTTATTACTTCTCTATTCTTATAGGGAAGTTTTACAGTACCTTTAAGGTTACAATTCCCCATGTAATTCTAATCGTTAGATCATTTCAGTTTTTATGTAGTGGAAATAGATCAATGACTTTAAATACATGGGGTATGCTAAAGTGAATGTATTGTAGAATTTCTCCTTCTTATAATAGTAGGAGCCTCTCTCAATCTCACCATGCTAAACATCAATGTCGGGCACATGACCATTGACACGTCATGTGTCCCCTGGTCGTGTCAAAAACGAGGTGACCCGTTTCATTGGGTGACCAAAAAATGTCCACTTGAATCCGATAGACTGAAATTGACCCAAACCCTAAACATATGACCAGATAATACAAAATAGACCCTACCTATATGATAACGAATATGAAAAAATAAAAAATAAAAATTAGGAATGTCTCTATACGTCTTGCACACTCAGTTTTAACGACACCAATCGAATGCACGACTTCCTCTGTCGCGCATTGATCTTCTTTGAATGCAACCCACTTTGCCCCATCACTCCCTTTTCTTTGAGAAGAAGTTGTCCTCAAATCAGTATTAAACAAACTAAAATCAGGAAAATATATACTCACAAACATCAATTTTATATTCATTCACAATCTCACTAAAAAAGAATTCCATCTCACTATATTTTTTTCCCACTATCTATAGGGGATACAACAGTAAAACTGGGATCACAGCAGGGGTATTAATTAAACTAACAGAAAACAGCAAACAACAATCTGAAATAAGAAAGATGTCGAGGCGAGCGAACTCTTTTCTTAAGATTCTTGTTGTCTCGTACTACGTGCTCACGGTTTAATAGTAACGAATCTCCCAAGATACAACGACGAACAGAGCTGGACGAAGCAGACGATCCAGTCAACCTGGCGAACGAGAAGTTAGGCAGACAATCGAGCAAAATCCTAATTGCAAGGGTATATGATGGCATGAGGCAGGTAGGGACTTATGAGATGCTTTGATACTGATGATTTTCGTATGAATAATTTACACTGCAAACGGGGTGGTATTTATAGTTAAGAGAGAACCTTTAAATAAAGAAGTCAATCGCAGGAAATAAACCACAAATCATGTGGCGCGGAAAATCGCGAAAGAAACCGTGGTCCGCAGCCCCGAGCCGAGCCGAGCCGAGCCGGTCGGTGGTCGGGCGGGTGGTGGCGCGTGTTTGGGGATTCCAACCCCACTCAACTTGTATCTAATGCCTATCTCACTTCATTTAATAAATCCATCAAGAAATGAGACTCCTTCCTATGTTGGACTTTGCATATCTCAAATGGAATCCCACTACCTCTTCAACTTCCAAATCCACTTCTTAAATGTCCAACTTTGAATATTGATTACTCACTCATCCCAATATTGATTTGTGAAAGTGAATATATCACGTTCATCTACTCGCAACGTAGATTAACAAAGTGAAACTCGTTTTCGTACATAACGAACTTCCCATATTCGGAATATTGGACCAAAGTTACCAAAAAATAACTTCCTAATACCCAAGTCCCCAACAGTCCCCCACATGAGTGCAAATCAATGTATGATGCATGTGACTCATTTGCTCAGTTTTCTACATGAAACGTTATTACATCTGGCTAGGTAGCTTTCGCCTTTGAACCGTCCACAGTGAAGTACCATCGGATAAACCTACGGCCTAGTTGACAGTGTCATTGAGCTATTCCGAGTACGAGCATACCGAGTCAATGATACTCACATAATAACGCTTATGCCACTTCTCAAGTTCTTAAGTTGTGTCCATTTTGGCCTTGGAACACTCTTAAATTCTTAAGTGCTCCGGTTGAGGCAGCCACTCCTCTGCACTTAAATAGGTGACCTTGTCTATCAGAAGTATCCTGCTATACTCCACCTTAATAGGTATAGATCATCATTAAAAGTCAAAGACTTACCCTTACCACTTCCATCAGGTATATCACTTGGATATGCTCTCTAGGGATGGGTTAGCTCATGGCTAAGTACCAAGTGTTCAAACTAGAACAGACTAAAGTTTGGTTGTCCCATTGAACCAAGTTCTTGGGATCTCCAGTTATGATGGTTGGGTATCCACTAAAGACCATTCTTTGGTGTGGATTTTACTCCCATCCCCTCTAGCCATATATAGAATTGATCTCGATTTATACTCTTTGTAAACAGATCCGCTAAATTTTCCTTTGACTTCACATAGTCAATGGAAATTGTACTTCTTGAGATCAACTCTCTAATGGTATTATGCCTCCGATGAATATGTCGCGATTTAACATTATACATGTCACTATAAGCCCTTGCGATAGCAGCTTGATTATCGCAGTGTATCA
>BMAC01004752.1:0-11643 GCA_014905375.1 Phtheirospermum japonicum
AAACGCCAATCCCCGAAACTTCAGCTCGGCATAATCCTCAGGCTTAGTGATCTCCTCAAGATAGCTACTTTCAGGAGGGGATACGGGCGATAATCACCTCTTCCTGATATTCCTGACGTCAGCAGGAGGGTTATTTAGATCTTTCTCTAAGACAGAGCTTCTCTAGCCCTCCCTTAATGTGTCTAATTACTCTAAGTCAGAGCTACCCAAACTGGGTCTGGCGTACATATATTGCCCTATCAGGGGTCGATAGTGAGTCCTCTGGATTCCGTTGACTCGTGGGTTAGCCTGGTCTGGGTTGCAGGACCTTGTTAAGCCCTCTAAGAAATAGAGCTCATCCTCACTATAGCAAGACTTGATCTGTTGAAAGGCAGGAACATAAAAGGCAAGAAGAGCTGGATGACTACAGGTCTGGCTCCTTGAATTTTGCTGAAATCTCAGAGCTAATATAACGCGGAGTGGAGGAAGACCTGTTTCTCAGACTCCCCAGGGAGAGGCAAGTGGGACTACTTGTCAGAATTTGTTGCATAACGGCCCGAGATTCGCGGCGTGTGCTCCTGGGATCCCGGCTGGGGTCCCCACTAGGAAAAACTATAAATATCTCAGCCCCAAGGCTGAAAGAGGTACGTCATTTCTCTGAAAACATTCCTTATTATTTTCTGGAAAACACCTCAAACGCTCACTGACTTAAGCATCGGAGAGGTTTCCACCGGAAAACCACCGGTGGTCCTTTCTAATCTATTTTTGTGGTGTAGGTTTAGGAAGCTCTTGGGCTTTCGAGTGTTATTCAGGTAGTTCACTTTTTGGGCTGAAACAATTGGCGCCGTCTGTGGGAAGGCGATCAAGTTAAGACGTGAGATTTTCTGTTTATTTCATGGCTTCAGAAGGTTTACGACGGAACTTGGTGGGTGAGCTCGGTGGAACCCCTAGTTCCGCCGCGCCAGGGGGGATGCCCAGGTCGACAGATACGTCGGCGATGGGGCCAGGAGAGACAGCGCCGTCGACAGGGACCGCGTCAGGCGCTACGCCGCCCCCGCTCGGTAGATCTGTGCCAGCCACGGGTGGTTCATTTAACGAATCCTTCCTTTTGCAGCTCTCGGAGCTGATCGGCAAAGCCGTGGAGACGGCGGTAGAAAAGAAGTTCGCGGAGATGGCAACGCCGCCATCCAACACACCACCAGCACGGACTGTCCCGGTGGCGGAGCCATTGCGAGGACAGCACACGGACCGGGCTCCCTTACATGATGGGGAAGAGCACTTCTCCACCTCTGACAGCGAGACTTCAAGCCAGACTAATCCGGGTCTGGCTGAACAGATGCAGAGTCTGCAAAAAGAGGTAAGGGAGTTTAAGAGAAAAATGGCGACGGGTAGTGTGACTCCGGCAAGAAGGGGTACGCCGTTTACTGAGGAAGTTATGCGAGATAATGTGCCAGCTTCATATCGCTCCCTAGGCTTCGAGTACAATGGAACCACGGACCCGTGGGACCATCTTAGTCGCTTTGAGATCGCGGCAGCCCTACATAAATTTTCGGACGCTGTCATGTGTCGGGTCTTCCCGATGACTTTTACTAAATCAGCACAGCTATGGTTTAGTCAGCTGCCGCCGAGGTCCATCAGCAATTTTGACGAGTTCAGCTCAGCCTTTTTACACCAGTTCATGAGCTGTAGAAAATATCAGAAAATGCCGCTTGAACTTTTCAGTTTGAAGCATAAGGAGAATGAGAGCCTCCGCGCTTATATCAACAGGTTTACAACTGCTAAGTTAGAGGTGCCCTCTGCGTCTGAAGAGCTGTTGGTGAATGCTCTAGCGCAAAGTTTAAGACGAGGGGATTTCTTTTAGTCGCTGGTGGTGAAACCAGCTCTGAAATTCGGGGAGCTCTTGGAAAGAGCGGAAAAGTATTTCCATCTTGAAGAAGCTTTGAAGATCAAAGATGAGGGAGAGAGGAAGAGAGAGAGGCATGATCGCGAGGACAGGGGAACTGTAAAAAAGCTTAGGCCAGACCTGTCTGGAGGGAGGCCTCGCTTTGATAAATACACTCCTTTAGGAACCCCACAGGGAGAAATCTTGCAGGCAATCGAGAAGCATCCAGACCTGAAGTGGCCAAAGACCTACTCGCAGAGGCCCAGGAAGGAAAAATCAGATCGTTTCTGTCACTTCCACAACGAGTATGGGCACGACACTGACCAGTGTACCCATCTAAAGGATGAGTTAGAGAGGTTAGTTCAGGCTGGGCATCTAAAGGAGTATGTTCGGATAAGGAGAGAGGAAGCCAGGTCTGGTAAAAAGAATTATGATCGGTCCCTGAAGAATAGGAGCAGCCAAGATAGGGTGCGTACTGAGGTGAGAAGATCTGATCAGACCCAGGTCATCCATGGAGAAATCCAGATGATTACCGGAGGAGAATTTGAGGAGCACTCCAAGCGGACACAACACAATTATGTCAGAGCCACAAGAGACCTAGTTCGAAAATCACGTGACGTGGGACAAATGACTTCTACCCCTAACATCTGTTTTGGGTCAGAAGACGGCGATGGTATTCTAGCCCCTCACATGGATGCTCTGGTTATAACTGCAACTATTGCTAATTATAATGTCCGTAGAATTTTCGTGGATACTAGGAGTTCTGCCGACATTTTGTTTTATGACTGCTTCAGGCAGTTGAAAATAAACGTTGAGCTGGAAGAGGTCACCACCTCCCTAGTTGGGTTCGCGGGGGGAGCCCTGAAGCCCTTGGGAGCGGTGAGGCTCCTCGTGACGTTAGGAGAAGAGTCGTACAGGGTGACAAGAACGGTGCATTTCTTGGTGGTGGATGCACCTTCTTCTTATAATGTCATGTTGGGACGACCATCCTTGAGCCAATTCCAGGCTGTTATATCCGTCTTTCATAATGAAGATGAAGTTTCCTACGGAAGACGGAATGGGAGAGGTCAGGGGTGACCAGTATGCCTCACGACAGACTTACGTAGAGTGCATCAAGAGGAATGAGGAGGAAGAAAGACAGGGCAAAAGGGCTAGAGTAGAGCCGCCAAAGACAGACCTGGCCAATAGAGAAGAAGGGCTGATGATGGTCGAAGTAGTCCCAGGGGATGAGAGCCGGGTCCTTCGAGTAGGGACAACCCTCAATCCGAAAACTTAGACAGATCTAGTTGCACTATTGAGGAGTAGCGCGGATGTGTTTGCTTGGTCCCCAGAAGATCTGGTAGGGATCGACCCAGAAGTGGCAGAGCATCACCTCAACATCAGCTTGGATGCCAAGCCAGTAAAGCAAAAGAAACGTAATTTTGGCCCTGAGAAGGGGGCCGTCATAGAAGTTGAGGTGGAAAAACTGTTAAAGGCTAAACACATCCAAGAAATACAATTCCCTGAATGGCTTTCTAATGCTGTCTTGGTTCCCAAGACTCAGGAGGACTGACGCATGTGTATCGATTTCAGAGATCTCAATAGTGCTTGCCCGAAAGATCACTATCCTTTACCCAGAATCGACCAGCTCGTCGATTCTACCGCTGGATGTGAGCTCTTAAGTATGATGGATGCATCCCAGGGGTATCACCAGATCAGACTGGCTAGAGATGATTGGAAGCGGGTCAGTTTCATTACCCCAAAGGGGACGTATTGCTAAGTTGTGATGCCTTTCGGTTTGAAAAATGCAAGAGCCACCTATCAACATTTGGTTGATAAGATGTTTAAGAATCAACTTGGGCGAAACATGGAAGTTTACGTGGACGATATGCTGGTCAAAGCGTGAAAGCAACATCACATGTGGAAGACCTGCGGGAAACCTTTGATACTCTGCGACGGTATAGGATGAAACTTAATCCCAAGAAATGCGCATTCGGGGTTAGAGCTGGCAAATTCCTAGGCTACATGGTCACGGAGAAGGGTATCGAAGCAAATCCCGAGAAGGTCAGAGCAATTATGGACATGCGGGCGCCTAGGAATGTGAAAGAGATGCAATGCTTAGCGGGGCGTATTAATGCATTAAGTAGATTCTTGTCCAGGTCTGCAGAAAGAAGCTTACCATTCTTTCAAGCTCTAAGGAAGAAAGCAAGATTTCAGTGGAGTGATGAGTGTGAGGAGGCATTTATCGCATTAAAGGAGCATTTGGCTAGCATGACCTTGCTAACAAAGCCTGTCTGAGGAGAACCCCTCATTTTGTACTTATTAGTAGGGCAACAGGCAGTCAGTTCTGTCTTACTTCGAGAAGAGGGGAAGATACAGAGACCAGTCTATTACTGGATCAAGGTCTTACATGATGCCGAAGTAAGGTACGTAGAGGTGGAACGGGCAGTACTGGCCCTCGTAGGAATGGCTCGGAAATTACGTCCGTATTTCCTTTCGCATGGTATAATTATACGAACGAATTTGCCTCTAAAGGCGGTCATGGATAAGCCAGAGGCGTCGGGAAGACTGGTCAGATGGATAATTGAGCTAAGTGAATTTGATATTAGCTTTGAAACCAGAACAGCGATTAAAGCTCAGGACCTGGCAGATTTCATGCAAGAAATGACTGGCCTTCCCGAAGAACTAAAGAGATGGACGATCTTTACGGATGGCTCTGTCTGTAATCAGGGCTGTGGAGCAGGAATTGTTCTGATTGATCCAGAAGGCGTGTCAGCTGAGTTTGCTATCCGGTTAAATACAACATTCTCTAATAATTCTGCGGAGTACGAAGCTCTTCTAAGAGGTATCCAGATGGCGAAAGACCTGGGTGCGGATCACGTATGTGCTAAGGTTGATTCTCAACTTGTTTGTAAACAAATTAACGGAGAATTTGAGACAAGGGAGGAACATATGCAGAGGTACTTGGCCAAATTCAGAGAGCTGGCCAGGGGAATGAAAGAGTTAACAGTCCTCCAGATTCCCAGAGAGYAAAATGGACGGGCTGACTTCCTGGCGAAGGTGGCCAGRTCGSKTTTAGATTGTCAAGAGAGYGTGATTACCTTGTTACAAYCGGGCGGAGAATTCGGGACAYAGCAGGTAGGCTCAGTTATYGAAAGAGATGATTGGCGTTCTCCCATAAAGACATACCTGGAACAGGGAGCCTTGCCAAATGATAAAAGAGAGGCAGCAAAGGTACGAGTCAGATCTGCTAGATTTTGTCTGATTAAGGGAGAGTTATTTAGAAGAGGATTCGGTCAGCCCCTTTTAAGATGCTTAAGCCGAATGGAAGGAGCTCTGGTTCTTAGAGAAATCCATGAGGGATGTTGCAGTAACCACATGGGTGCCAGAGCCCTGTCAAGTAAGATCTTACGGGTAGGGTATTTTTGGCCCCATTTACGAGAAGAAGCGGAAAACTTCGTGCGTGCATGTGAGAAATGCCAGAAGAATTCAACGCTAATACACAGGCCTGCCGAGGAACTCATGACGATGAGCTCCCCTTGCCCATTCGCCAAATGGGAAATAGATCTGGTCGGTCCTTTTCCCATGGCCTCTGCTCAAAAGAAGTTCTTGATAGTGGCAATCGATTATTTTAGTAAATGGGTAGAAGCGGAGTCCTTGGCCAAAGTTACTGAAGACGCAGTTATGAAGTTCTTATGGAAAAACGTGGTATGTAGGTATGGCGTCCCCAGAATTCTGGTCTCAGATAATGGAACACAGTTTATGGGCTCTAGAATCAGGGCATGGTGTTCGAAAATGAAAATTGATCAGCACTTCACCTCTGTTTACCATCCCCAAGCTAATGGACAGGTAGAGGTCACCAGTCGCATTTTGGTCCAGGGGATCAAAACTCGTTTGGAAAAAGCTGGGGGCAAATGGGCGGATGAGCTGATCGCGGTCTTATGGGCCTATAGAACTAACCCTAAGGAGAGCACCGGGGAAACGCCTTTTAGCCTGGTCTATGGTATGAATGCTTTGATACCTGCAGAAATTAACATGGAGACTCATCGGATTCAGAACTTCGATGAGAGACAGAACGAGTCTTTGATGCAAGATGCTCTGGATCTAGTCGAGGAAAAAAGGGGCAGAGCTGCCATAAGGATGGCCCATATCAAAGGGCGAGTAAAGGCCATGTATGACAGATCTGTTGTGAAAAGACAGTTCCAGGTTGGAGACTTGATCTTAAGAAGATCTGATTAGGGAAGTCCAAGGGAAAATTGGATGCCCCGCGGCAAGGACCCTTCCGAATTTCTCAGGTCCTATCTGGAGGAGCTTACAAATTGGAAGAATTGGATGGCACGGCGGTTCCTCGCGTTTGGAACGTTGCCAATTTACGAATATTTTACACCTAATTGTAATGCCTTGTGTTTATTTGATTAAATAAATTCGCAGTTGAATAAAATCGCAGTCCACGGCGGAAGTAACCAATGAGAGACATTCAAAATATTGATGAACATGCCTATTGATAATTAAAAAAGAGCTTACTACAAAAGCAGAAAAACACAAGAGGACATCTTTGCAGAACATTAACAGAGGCGCAAATCACAAAAAAAACACAAAAAAACAGCCTCAAGATGGTGGTACAGAAGCGAGAAGTTGACGGAGCCGCTGGATCTCGTCCTCATGTTCCAAAAGACGGACACGAAACCGGTCTGACACCTCCACCGCGATGTCCCAGTCAACGTGCAGCTCCGCGTTCTCCCTCTTCAGGTCAACAATGATTTGCTGAAGGCGTTGTCATTCACTGCGGAATTGTGATTTCTTCTCGGCCAGCTTCTCCGTACGTTCTCGCAACTGATCCTACAGTTGGGAGATTTCTTCCTTAAGACGACCCTTCTTATGAAGCAGTCGGATATGCTCCTCAGTGGAAAAGATGTTGGGAGACGATGAAGACGCCGTTATGCAGGGGAAATAAACCGAGAAGGGACACCATTATATAGGGAAGGAAAAAGTGGGAAATCGCTTTAACTCGGCGCACAGAGGGCTTAGAAAAGGCGGGAAACTAAATTTGAGTTTGGCGCGCAAAAAGGCCCAGAAAAGCCAGGATTGGCTAAGGACGGATGTCCTGAGATTTTCCTGACCTGATTGTCAGCGCAGACCACGATTGGCTAAGGACGGATGTCCTGAAATTTGCCTGACCTAATTGTCAGTATAAGCCAGGATTGGCTAAGGACGGATGTCCTGAAATTTGCCTGACCTGATTGTCAGTATAAGCCAGGATTGGCTAAGGACGGATGTCCTGAAATTTGCCTGACCTGATTGTCAGTATAAGCCAGGATTGGCTAAGGACGGATGTCCTGAAATTTGCCTGACCTGATTGTCAGTATAAGCCAGGATTGGCTAAGGACGGATGTCCTGAAATTTGCCTGACCTGATTGTCAGTATAAGCCAGGATTGGCTAAGGACGGATGTCCTGAAATTTGCCTGACCTGATTGTCAGTATAAGCCAGGATTGGCTAAGGACGGATGTCCTGAAATTTGCCTGACCTGATTGTCAGCGCAGGCCACGATTGGCTAAGGACGGATGTCCTGAAATTTGCCTGACCTGATTGTCAATAAAAGCCACGATTGGCTAAGGACGGATGTCCTGAGATTTTCCTGACATGATTGTCAGCGCAGGCCATGATTGGCTAAGGATGGAGGTCCTCGTTTTCCTGACCTGATTGTCAGTTTTACGCCAGGACTAGCTCGGGGCAGATGTCCCCAAGACAGTTTGACCTGATTCGACCTAATTGTCGGGATTGAATAAAGATGGTCAGGACTGAAGCTACATGCCCTCATTTGGCCTGACCGTATGGTCAGGTTAAAACCTGGATTGGCTGTTCGGGCCTTGTACTTTGAGTTCTAAAAAATAATTTATGAGCCTAAGGTTAAAAAGCCTGGACAGACATAAGTCGTTTGAACCAAAAACCGAAAACGAAAACATGAAAACATTAAATTCATATATTCCAACTGTGGAAAAATACAGAAGCAGGTTTGCACACACCCAGAAGGGTTGGCAACTTTGATTACAAAAATTGTAGGAAACAAGAAAAGGAGATAAGACCAGACATCTATCTGGGTGAAGACCTCCGTTCTGAGGCAAGGACACGGCGAATGCGCCACAGCTCGCGTTCTGTTTCATGGTAACGTTGACGGTACTTGTTAGCTCGGTCTGCAAGAGAATGAACCTCGTTAGTGCAGGCTGATAAACGGCCCACAGACTCGGTTAAATCGGCCTTTTCTTCTTGTAGTTGCCGGTTCACCTGGCGGAGTTCAGCCCATTCGCGCTTGTAGTGCCGTTTCTTCTGCCTTTTCCTCTCCAGAATACGGTAGAGGTAACCGATTTTCTCTTTGAGCATGATCATTTGATCGGAGAGTTTGAATTTCTCCACAACAAGGGAGATGTTCTTCCTTTTCACTGTTTCAAGTTCTTCAAGCAAGGGAGAGGAAGACATTTTACAGAAATATGATAAAGAAGAATGAAACATACATACACATATTTATAAGAGGATGGCACGTGCCAATGGATATAAAGTACTATGGTTTCCGGAAAAACGGGAAACCCTAGAAGATCAAGAGTTGCAACAGAAAAAAAGCATTAATTGTCATTAAACAGAAAATATTCGAATACAAATTCAACATTCAGAAAAAACAAATAACAAGCAGACCAGCCACACAGGCTACAACCTACAGGTCTGTTTTGATAAAACTAAAGCTGATACAGACAAGGTGGATAGATCTTCCCGAAAGGCGCAAGCTCCACTCCAACACCTCTTCATGACTGCTCGGGAGTTTGGGATCCCTCAGCAAAGCTCTTCTCAAATTGGGTGGAGTCTTGAAAATCCCCCAAGTCGGCGAAGGTTGGAGAATTAGTGGCAACCATCGCCAACGATTGATCGGGGGGAGGAGAAGAGGTCGAGCTGGAAGAGCAAAAAGTCTGACGGATATGATCAGCAAAGGATAGATCATCCAGCATGTGCAACCGGTCACCTTCAGCAACGTGCGAAAAGGAAGTAGGCTCGGCTGCACCCTTGATAGGTGCCTCTCGGTCGAAGGGTAAAGAGGGATTCTCTGATATCCACTTGGCATGAGCATCCACGCCAAGGAGATAATAAGCCTCAGCCTCAGGCACCAAAAGCCGGTACAAATCCATCGACCCCAGAAAAGCCTGGCGCGTGGTCGCTCGGGTTAGTTGGATCAAACGAAAACCTTCGTCCGAATTTAAAAACCCAAGTCTCCCCTTTGCTTCACCCTCTGTGAGACCCCTAGCCTCTCCGTCGGCTTCCCCCTCAGCTCTGGCAAATTGAACCCTCTCCTGGAGCTCTTTCGCCCCGTGCTCCAGGATGACTATCTGAGCATGCTTTTTTGCATCGGACTCCTGCGAGGCCGACAGAGCTGCCTTGGTTCCTACCAGTTCTGCCTTGAGCAGCTCCAGATCAGCACCAAGACCGTGATTTTTATCCAGTAGCTCTTGCTTCTGTTTTTTCAGACCCTCAATCTCCCTCTTCAGGTCCGCCTGGAGTAAAGAGCCCCGAGCCCGGGCTAGGAGAGTAGCCCAAAGCACCACCGCCTATAAAAACGAAAGACAAGAGTATGAGTGAAAGTCCCAACAAAGGCCAGAATTGAAAACCAGTGTTAGGTGTTTTACCTGTGCCTCCGCCTGGCAATATGAATCCAACAGAGCAGGATCAGAAAGTTTCTCCGTCTCACGACGATCAGCTGTCGGAGCTAGCCCCATCATGTATTGCCTGGCCACCTCGCCGGTACAATTCATCACTGACCTGTTAGAGAAGGTCTGGTTGGGATAAGGAGGAACTTGTGGGGTCCCCCCAGGGGCGCTCTCGGGCCTCTCTCCCCTTTTCCTCTTCCTTTGCTGCAACTGTCCCTCCTCGGGATCCGACAAAGGTTGGGCCTCCTGAATAGGGGCCGCCGGCTTAGACAGAGCCCTCTCTCCTGGCCCCCCACTCTTCCTTGTCGCCTRTGGRGGAYCAATYCTGAGGGGAYTCACTGGGGTTTGTTCTGGAGGGTTGCGCTCCCGCGGCTGGCTGGAAGGAGCCGCCACAAGGGTCACTTCATCCGGAGTAGGAGAAGCTCTGGCAAGTTCACCCAAGGGGATTTTCTGATTTTTCCCCGCTGCTTTCTTTGCCTTCGCCTCTAGGAGTGCTTGCATCATGGTTACTGAAAAGAGAAGAGAATGGGATAAATAGAAAAAATGAAAGCAACTCTGGAAAAATAACCTGAGCTGTGTTAGGCATATACCAATGTGGGAAGGCAGAGGTCCATTTTCTCGTTGGGAGTTGAAGAAGTTTAGAATTTTGGGTTTGAGAAGTTTTGATAGATCAAAAGGGGTCTGGTTCAAGACGACGATCTTCTCGCTCAGATAGGATGGTCTGTCGCTCCGAGATACGCGGACCTGGGGATGAAGGTAGCTAATGGGCTCAATGGGAAAGCCCCAGTCCTCTGAGCTCTGGACAAAGAAGAACTTCTTCTTCCAGCTCTTGTAGGATGAGGGAAGACCAGTTAAAAAATGAACATCCGTTCGTCCAGAAAGATAGAAAAAGCCTGAAGAACTCTTCGCTTGGAATAAAGAAAAGAAGAGTTGAGCTGTAGGTATGATACCAGCATATTGGGCCGCTAGGTGAAATCCAGCCATGACGCGAAAAGCGTTAGGTAAAAATTGTTGAACCGGGATATGGTACAATCGGGATACGGCTAATATAAAAGGGTGGACGGGCAGGCTCAGCCCTACGTGAAATTGGTCCACGTAAAAAGTCAGGTGACCGGCGGGAAGCGCTGAGGCCCTCTCGTCAGGCGCTGGGCTGGTGAAAGAAAACCGATCGGAGATAGGAAAGGTGGCGCGGATATCCCTGAGTGTGCTAGTACTGACTATGGAGGGTACGTTATCAAGGAAGTAGGGGGCCTGAGCTACTAAAGGCCTCCCCACTGGGACCATAGGTAAAGACTCAGACGAAGATATGTTTACAGAGGAGGTGGAATTCGCCGGGGAGTCGGAGGAAGTTTCCCCGGAGGAATAGGAAGAAGAAGTCGACATAATTGAAAGACTGAGAAAGGGTAAAAGGAGTACCTGGTTGAAGATACCTACGAGAAATCGAATGGAGCAGAATCGCAGAAAGTCGCCGGAACAGTTGGGAAGACAAAAAGGGAGATTTAGGGGAATATGAAAAAGGATTTGAAAAAAAATGAGGAGAAGGATTCAAGAGTTTGAGAGAGATACAATTTGAAAAGTAGGGTAGAAAAGGAAATTTGGAGGGACAAAAAGAAGTTGATAATTTTTTAAAACGAAAATCAAGGAAAAGCGAGATTTGATGGGATCCTTACATTTAATGCGGACAGAGGAACAGTACCCTAGGCAGTGAGCTGGAACGCTAATCGTCCTGGAATGGGACACGTGCCGCTGACTAACCAAGTACAGTACTTGGAAGGACGTGTGGGTATGGCAACCGTTTGGGGGATATAGGCCGACACCACTAATGCCAATAATTAGAGCTGTTCGGCAGGCGGATATCTCGGGATTTCCCAGTACGAGAAGTCATAAAAACGAAACAACCTCATTTATTTCAAAAGGAGCCTTAGAATATTATAGATCTACCCCAACTGTTCGGGGGGAGGAGTTGATAGGGCAATATATGTACGCCAGACCCGGTTTGGGGTAGCTCTGACTTAGAGTAGTTAGACACATTAAGGGAGGGCTAGAGAAGCTCTGTCTTAGAGAAAGATCTAAATAACCCTCCTGCTGACGTCAGGAATATCAGGAAGAGGTG
>BMAC01004773.1:0-12828 GCA_014905375.1 Phtheirospermum japonicum
GGTAAATCCTTAGAAAGGCCTAGAGTCTAAACCACGTAATAGTAATATACCATCTCTCTTTATTTGCAAGAAACATAAATTTAATTCAAATAAAACCTTATCAGACACTGAAATACACATAAAAAATTAAAGAAACAAATTCAAAAAAAAAAATCCCTCCATTTTTATTTATTGTGTTTATTCCATCTTGAATTCCTTAAATGGTTTAACACAATGTTATGGAATTATAAAACTTATCATCTGTACAAAGAATCAAGTCCCAAGTTGCATCATGTTAAAAGACTCAAACTTTGGACTCATCCCAAGACCTTTTGCAGTTCAAAGGGAATCTTGAACTTTTCCAAAACAAAGTAGTTTGCCTAAACAACATTTTATCCATTTGGTGGGCCATCGGCAAATGTACACAATATATATATATATATATATATATATATATATATATATATATATATATCGGACCTTCAAGAGCTTCGTTGCAAGGTATCTCGATCGGCTCTTCTTTATATATATATATATATATATATATATATATATATATATATATATATATATATATATATATATATATATATATATATATATATATATATATATATATAATAACTACAATTAAAATTATAAATTGGGTTCAAACATTTTTTTCTTCAAATTTCAGGTTGCTTTTAATGCCTTGAGATTCGCCCCGCACATATCGGACCTCGACAACAAGCTTACCGAGCGAATGAGAAGCAAGGGCCCGTATCTCGCTCTCCATCTGAGAATGGAAAAGGACGTCTGGGTAAGAACGGGCTGTCTTCCCGGTCTCACTCCGTATTACGACGAAATGATCAACACCGAGCGGAAAACGCGTCCCGAGCTCTTAACATCAAGATCGAATATGACGTACCACGAACGAAAGCTAGCTGGCCTACGTCCCTTGAATGCCTTAGAAGTTTCAAGGTGTGAGATTTTTTTAAATTGTGAATTTTGGCCAAGRACATAAGCCCTAAACAAAAAATTTAGGCCCGGCCCATCATTTTTAACAGCAGCCATAGTAAGTTTGTTTTTAGTACATTTTGATTGTATATATGTAATTATAGCTCAATGCTTTAACGTGSAGTCAGCGGATGAACTGGTCAAGATGGCACATGAGTATTATGATAATGTTGCTTTACCTAAGCTGGTACTATTTAAATATTAGCTCGACTAATGTACTATTGATGTCACAGTTATGATGATGTTGCTTCCCTTTTAATCTTTTTTTCTCCAGTGTTCTAAAAATCGCTAGGCGGCTGCTAGGCGTCAGGCCAGCGCCTAGCGCCTAGGACGCCTAGACGAGGCTTAGGCGAGGRCTAGACGGGACCTAGAACTTGAGAATAAATACTRTGATTTATAACATTACATCTAACTATTTAATAGTTCAACATACTACCTGCTACACAATAAAATCTATGACAATTCAAAACTAAAATTAATAATCACAAGTTACAATTCACAAGTTTAAAGCTATTGTTCGATTCAAAGTTTAAAACAACATAGATCCATAAGTTTATCAGTCAAATAAAAATATATAACATATATTACAAAATCAAAATAATCAAAAAATAGGCCCAAAAACGACGTCGTTTCAGGGCAAAAAAAAAAACAATAATAAAAAAACTGGCCTGGCGCCTAGGCGCCGACTTCGGCGCCGAGGAAGCGCCTGGGGCGCCCGACAATTTCTTTGACCGATTTTTGAAAATCGTAGGCGGATCGGTGGCGCCTAGCGCCTAGGCGCCGTCTAGGCGGACGCCTAAGGCGATTTTTAGAACAGAGTTTTTCCCACGTCACAGACTTTGCATCACTTGAACTTTCTCTAGTTGATGGTCGTACTCTGACTGACTTTATGCATCTTAGAGGCTTACAGATGCGCTCTTTAGGTCGTGTGGTGAGTGAATAATCTGATTCTCTCTCTGTGTGTTTGTGTACGCGCCCGGCTTTGATTTCCCATTTTTGTTTTGAGCTAAAATTAATGTAATTGCTTGAAACAGGTGGAAATTGCAGATAAGCTCCTTCATATACAGTATCTTTGTATTCAAGAAATGATTACACGAGCTTTCAAGCATGTAGTTCGAGCTATTATTGCTTCTGTTGGGAGCATGGATAACATGCCCATTGCTATAACTTCAACCTTAAATTTCTTGCTTGGGTCGTGTAATGTCAAAAACAACCAAAGCGATCAAATTCTCAAATTGCAATGGTTACGGGCAACTCTGAAGAAAAGGTTTGGTTGGAGACTGCAGGATGAATTTCACCACTTGAGAAAGTTGTCGATTCTCAGGGGACTTTGTCAGAAGGTACGTTCTGGTCAATATAGTTTCATAAAAATATTTGCTTATGACTTGAAAACACTTTTTTTTAAAATTGATTTCTTCCTTTTTTAGGTTGGATTAGAGTTGATCCCCGAAGACTGATTTGGAAATCTCGGCTCCATTCACGAAGTCTGATATCATTAGCATAGTGGCACTATGCAAGCTAGGAGCATACAATAATGAAAAACAAAACAATCTAATTTGTCTTTGAAATGAAGTTTTTACTAACAAATTTATTTTCCTCTCATATTTTGCAGCATGTATGGTGCTCGTCTGCCGATGGGCGAAATCTACTAGAGGCATCGAAGATTGCACTAGCAAAAGGAAAGCTAGAAGACGCTGTTGTTAATGGCACTAAGGTAATGTAAATTAATGTTATTTTTTATTTTTATTTTTTTAAATATCGTCTCTCTAATTCATGTTAACTATTTAGCTTGAACCTAGCTTATTTTCGTTAAAAAAACCCTTAACTTTTGTCTTCCACTCTGAAACATTGCAGCTTCATGTTTMCTAAATTATCACTATGAATTACAGTTTCTCGAAGACGTTATTTCTGTTAGAAAACTGTATTTTGAAATTTCTGGTCAAGTGACTAAGCTTTATATTAATAAATAACTGTAATTGCAGAGAGAATATTTTTACAAGTACAAGGATGACTCAGCCATCCCCAGTAATTGTGTATTTTGCAGAGACACAGACGCGCTTTATCGTCTGTGCACGAATAATGCAAGTATCGTTTTGATTTTCTGCTCTTTGATGGTTCAATCTCAAATAAGATCCATTTACCTTACAAATAGCTTGAAGTTGCAATTTTGTAATATAAATGTAACTGTCATGGGTTATTTAGAATTTTGAAAGATAATCGGGGTTTCTTGTAATTAGGATAAACCTTAGGGGTAYTTATTGTATTCAACTTATCAATCTGTTGTATAGAATGTTTTTAAGGATTTTAAAAGATCATAGATATTTATATGTTTTGTTTTTGTTATTGTCTATGTTACATTTACTGCTTTTATTTAATTTTAAAAGAAAAAATGACAAAGAAAGCTTCAATATTGACTAGAAAATAAATAAATTTAGCAGCTGAATAATCATATCTAGGGTACACACCATCAGTCTTTTACCGTTTAACCATTGGATTATGATTAAAAAAAATGTCTATATAAACGTCATAAATGTCAATCAAATCGGAAAATACAAACATATAACATAAAAATGGAAATCAAAGGATATAAAGGACGAGAGCTTGCTCATTTTTATTAGGTTTCAGATTACACAGAAATGGGGAATGTTAGCAGATGTGAAGAAAGAACTGAACAATTGGTTCGCTACCACTCGGAGCTCCGGCGAGTCCCAACCAGCGCAAAGCACTTGCAATCAGATACCAAACAGAGTTAAGGATAGAACAGTGTAATAACACAAAGTAAATACCAGAAAAATGAGATGATATAAGGCTGAAACGAGGAACCCTCTTTCACGGAGAAAGACGTCGTCGATCTGGGCTGCACGGCGCCGACAACGAACTCCGCCTGATCTTCTTCGAACACGCTCAGATCTCCTGGAACTCGGTCCCCCTTTAGTCCCAACAGTGAACAAGGAACGCGACCCCAAGGACGACTTTGGTTTGACTCCCTTCCCGAAAACCCACATGGCAAACACACTAAAATTGGAAGCACCCACGCTTAGAGTTTTCCGCACAAAGAAAAATGGTGAGAGTGGTTGAGAGAGAAAAGAGGGGCCGCTCAAAGATGAAAAGTGTAATCTGGGTAGTGAGTCTCAATTAGGTTTAGGAGCCAAGTATGTCAAGCAAGAACCGAGGGCTGAAATTAAATTCCTACAATGGACGGTTCAGATCGGGACTTAGAATAAGTCAATGAGCCACACTGATAATATGTTCAGACTACTTCTTACGGCGATTCCAATAGAACTGATGTTAAAATGAGTTGGCCTCCAGTTTTTATGGCGGTTTTGGAAAAACTGCCATTAAATTATACGTTTAACGGCGGTTTTCTTGAAAACCGCCATAAAAAAAAAATTTATCGGCGGTTTTTCTAGAACCACCGTTAATAAAGCGCCTTAGTAACTTGTTACTGCAGTAGTGAGAGTGGTGAGGAGGGCGCCATAGATGAGGCGGTCCTATCGACGCCACGTCTGATAAGCAGAGTTTGGGGTCATCACTGGAGGCGGTGCAGTGGTGGAGATTGTTTCCGACGGCGCGGGAAAGGATCGATCTGGATATTGGAGGAGATCATGGCCATCAAGGAGAGTTTCGACTTGGAGTTTCCAATTAAGATAATTGGTGGGGAGAAGCTTGGTGACACTGATAAGAGTGATACACGTAAAGGGTTTGGATGGCTCATGGGGGTTGGAAATGAAGGAGGTGGTGTCATTTGCCATTGGAGGCAAGAATGAGAATTAGGTGAGGAACGACGTCCTTAATTAGACAGAGAAAGAGGGCAAGATCTAAAAGGTTTTTGATACCATATAAAAGAATAATGAAACAGATTGTGAAATGGCTTTATGTTTATTATTGGTTGGTGGCAGTATATATATACAACTTAACAACATAATTTAAGGAGTAGATCAAGCTATCAATATCCTACTGATTCTCCACTAATTAGGTGCAAAACATTTGCATAAAGAATGGGTAACAACAAATTTACAAAATGGAATGATTAAAATAATTAAAGTCTAATTATTATTAGTAGTATTATTGATAAGTTATTCAATAATTCTGCTACTTCTTCACTGGAAAGCTCGATCTTGTCCCTCGATCGTCAAGTTTCATCTATTTAAGTGCTGAACTCCTCCGGTTACTTAGCTGTATGGGAAAACCATAGAATAATTACCCATTTACATCAATTAAGATCAAAACACGGTAAAATAAGATGGAGATACGAAAATACGAAAATAAGCTTAATCTATCCAACTTATACCAAAAATAACAAAATAAACAAACTACAATACTAACTAAAATCAAGACAAACTCGTGTTAATCACTAATTCATTTTAATTAACTTTCATATTAAATAAACTTAACTTGTAATACTGATGATGAATTTACTTTATTTATAGAAGGTTCATTGTACTTGAATGGACGAGTTTCAAGTTTTTCCAATGCTAGGATCATGATGCTTATGAGCAAGTTGTGAGTAAAAAATTTACCTCATTATCTGGAAAGATTTTAAAAGAAATTAATTTTAAAAATGAGTTTATCATTGCACGCAGCTGTGAAGGCTGGGAGTATGTTTGAGGCCGATAAGCTGTTCGAGATGTTTAAGGCGAACAGGGGTGCGCCCAATTCGGCATGCTATAACACGATGATTGAGGGTTTGAGTGCGGCGAATAAGGCGATTGAGGCGTATAGGCTGTTCTAGGAGACGAGCCTTAAGGGGTGTTAATCAAAACCATAGGTTTTTAAAACTTTTTGAAGTTCAAATGGATGTAAAATCACAGCAACTTTTCAGTTAAAACCGAACAGTAACTTCTGGATTTTTTTCATAATTGTCTTATAATTTATTTTTAATTCTTTCAAAAATTATGGTTATAAATCAAATGCACTAATGTTATATACCTCAAAAGTCCAATGTTTTTCCACTTGAGAAAACTAATGTATAATTTCAGATAAATTTTAACACCACAAACAACATTTGCAATTCAGTTCAAATCGACCTAGAGCCTTCATCTTTTAACATTGACAATCTGACTTTCTGCTGATGCATGAGACCTTACAATCTTGTTATCTAAAAATCTAAAAAAATAAGTCTATGAAACAATTTAAAAGGAAAAAAAATGACAGCATACCTAATGGAGAAAAAAGAACACCAGGAATTAATAAAATGAAATTAAAAGTTCTTCAATATTTTACAGATCAATTTCAGTTACATTTGGGGTTTTGCAAAAAGTATTTTTATTACAGCTAAATGGCAGGGCAGAGAATATGGGACTTGAGAAGAGACCCATAAATCCATAGCCAAGCAAATTCAAAACGAACCAGAAAAATCTTTCACAATTGTAAAAAAAAAAATCAGGAATTGTAAAAACACATAAGCCTCTTTTCGGTGTGGTCAAAGCAAATCAATCATCATCAAGCAACAATACCAGAATCCACAAAAGAAAAAAAATAAGAAAGCTGCAGAAATAGGGAGGGACCAGCGTCGAGCAGAATAAAACCCTAACCCCCAAATTCATAGTCGACATAGAGCACACAATGCGAAATTGAATCGATTCAATGTAAGTCACACCAAACAACTATGTAATTCAACAACTAATTATGAAATTTGAATTAAAAAATCGAAGATAGAAACACACCTTAGGTCATGCTGTTGGAACTTTTTTGAGTGTCGGTTGGGCTAAGTCGTCGGACTGCTGTTGGTGGTAGCCGAAGACTGCCACCGGTGGGGGTGGTGTTGGGCCACAGCAAACTCGACTTTGGATGTGGCGGGAGGGAGAATTCTAGAGCATGGGTTTTAAATGTGGCGGAAGGACGAGGGACGTGGGTTTTTGGGTTAGGTTAATATACGAGTGTTTAATTTTTCACTAATGTTTAATATAATATTTAATTAGAAGCTGAGTTAACTTAATTAAACTAATTATAATTTCCGACGTGTATCTACGACGGTTGTAAATAAACCGTCGTAGTATACCGATTAAATATATTTTGCTACGGACTTTTACAACGGTTGTCACATACCCATTGTAGTAGTATACTATTTACAACGGCTATAATTTTAACTGTTGAAGTTTTTGCCGGACTGCTCTATTACAATGGTTATTTGACAACCATCGTAGATTAGCCGTTGTAATAGCCTCACTAGTGCAGGAAACAGGCATTCTAGAACGGATAAAAACAGGCAGTCTAGAACGGATTCTGCTGCGTTCTAGATGCAGCCGTTCTAGATTTGTCAGACATTCTAGAACGGATATTTTTTACCCGTTCTAGAATGACAGTCATTTTAGAATGGATAATTATCCGTTCTAAAATATTTTATACCCGTTCTAAAATGTCGCATTTTGGGTCTGCCCCGTTCTCTATAATACATTCTAGAACGTATAATTAAAAAATACGTTCTAGAATATCATTATTCTAGAACGTATAATAGAATATACGTTCTAGAATGTCGACCTTCTAGAACGTATATCCTATTATACGTTCTAGAATGTCATATTTTAGAACGGACAATTCGAATATATGTTCTAGAATATCATATTTTAGAACGGACAATTCGAAATATATGTTCTATAATGTCATATTTTAGAATGGACATTCAAATTATACGTTCTAGAATGTCATTATTTTAGAACAGATATTCAAATTGTACGTTCTAGATTGTATTATTTTAGAACGGACATTGAAAAATACCTTCTAGAAAGTAAGCACAACAATTTGTCAGCACTATAGATATTTTGAATATTTCAACAAAAAAAAATTACACCATCGGACCTTCAAAAGCTTCGTTGCAAGGTATCTCGATCGGCTCTTCTTTATATATATATATATATATATATATATATATATATATATATATATATATATATATATATATATATATATATATATATATATATATATATATATATATAATAACTACAATTAAAATTATAAATTGGGTTCAAACATTTTTTTCTTCAAATTTCAGGTTGCTTTTAATGCCTTGAGATTCGCCCCGCACATATCGGACCTCGACAACAAGCTTACCGAGCGAATGAGAAGCAAGGGGCCCGTATCTCGCTCTCCATCTGAGAATGGAAAAGGACGTCTGGGTAAGAACGGGCTGTCTTCCCGGTCTCACTCCGTATTACGACGAAATGATCAACACCGAGCGGAAAACGCGTCCTGAGCTCTTAACATCAAGATCGAATATGACGTACCACGAACGAAAGCTAGCTGGCCTACGTCCCTTGAATGCCTTAGAAGTTTCAAGGTGTGAGATTTTTTTAAATTGTGAATTTTGGCCAAGCCCATAAGCCCTAAACAAAAAATTTAGGCCCGGCCCATCATTTTTAACAGCAGCCATAGTAAGTTTGTTTTTAGTACATTTTGATTGTATATATGTAATTATAGCTCAATGCTTTAACGTGCAGTCAGCGGATGAACTGGTCAAGATGGCACATGAGTATTATGATAATGTTGCTTTACCTAAGCTGGTACTATTTAAATATTAGCTCGACTAATGTACTATTGATGTCACAGTTATGATGATGTTGCTTCCCTTTTAATCTTTTTTTCTCCAGTGTTCTAAAAATCGCTAGGCGGCTGCTAGGCGTCAGGCCAGCGCCTAGCGCCTAGGACGCCTAGACGAGGCTTAGGCGAGGCCTAGACGGGACCTAGAACTTGAGAATAAATACTTTGATTTATAACATTACATCTAACTATTTAATAGTTCAACATACTACCTGCTACACAATAAAATCTATGACAATTCAAAACTAAAATTAATAATCACAAGTTACAATTCACAAGTTTAAAGCTATTGTTCGATTCAAAGTTTAAAACAACATAGATCCATAAGTTTATCAGTCAAATAAAAATATATAACATATATTACAAAATCAAAATAATCAAAAAATAGGCCCAAAAACGACGTCGTTTCAGGGCAAAAAAAAAAAACAATAATAAAAAAACTGGCCTGGCGCCTAGGCGCCGACTTCGGCGCCGAGGAAGCGCCTGGGGCGCCGGACAATTTCTTTGACCGATTTTTGAAAATCGTAGGCGGATCGGTGGCGCCTAGCGCCTAGGCGCCGTCTAGGCGGACGCCTAAGGCGATTTTTAGAACAGAGTTTTTCCCACGTCACAGACTTTGCATCACTTGAACTTTCTCTAGTTGATGGTCGTACTCTGACTGACTTTATGCATCTTAGAGGCTTACAGATGCGCTCTTTAGGTCGTGTGGTGAGTGAATAATCTGATTCTCTCTCTGTGTGTTTGTGTACGCGCACGGCTTTGATTTCCCATTTTTGTTTTGAGCTAAAATTAATGTAATTGCTTGAAACAGGTGGAAATTGCAGATAAGCTCCTTCATATACAGTATCTTTGTATTCAAGAAATGATTACACGAGCTTTCAAGCATGTAGTTCGAGCTATTATTGCTTCTGTTGGGAGCATGGATAACATGCCCATTGCTATAACTTCAACCTTAAATTTCTTGCTTGGGTCGTGTAATGTCAAAAACAACCAAAGCGATCAAATTCTCAAATTGCAATGGTTACGGGCAACTCTGAAGAAAAGGTTTGGTTGGAGACTGCAGGATGAATTTCACCACTTGAGAAAGTTGTCGATTCTCAGGGGACTTTGTCAGAAGGTACGTTCTGGTCAATATAGTTTCATAAAAATATTTGCTTATGACTTGAAAGCACTTTTTTTTAAAATTGATTTCTTCCTTTTTTAGGTTGGATTAGAGTTGATCCCCGAAGACTGATTTGGAAATCTCGGCTCCATTCACGAAGTCTGATATCATTAGCATAGTGGCACTATGCAAGCTAGGAGCATACAATAATGAAAAACAAAACAATCTAATTTGTCTTTGAAATGAAGTTTTTACTAACAAATTTATTTTCCTCTCATATTTTGCAGCATGTAGGGTGCTCGTCTGCCGATGGGCGAAATCTACTAGAGGCATCGAAGATTGCACTAGCAAAGGAAAGCTAGAAGACGCTGTTGTTAATGGCACTAAGGTAATGTAAATTAATGTTATTTTTTATTTTTATTTTTTTAAATATCGTCTCTCTAATTCATGTTAACTATTTAGCTTGAACCTAGCTTATTTTCGTTAAAAAAACCCTTAACTTTTGTCTTCCACTCTGAAACATTGCAGCTTCATGTTTGCTAAATTATCACTATGAATTACAGTTTCTCGAAGACGTTATTTCTGTTAGAAAACTGTATTTTGAAATTTCTGGTCAAGTGACTAAGCTTTATATTAATAAATAACTGTAATTGCAGAGAGAATATTTTTACAAGTACAAGGATGACTCAGCCATCCCCAGTAATTGTGTATTTTGCAGAGACACAGACGCGCTTTATCGTCTGTGCACGAATAATGCAAGTATCGTTTTGATTTTCTGCTCTTTGATGGTTCAATCTCAAATAAGATCCATTTACCTTACAAATAGCTTGAAGTTGCAATTTTGTAATATAAATGTAACTGTCATGGGTTATTTAGAATTTTGAAAGATAATCGGGGTTTCTTGTAATTAGGATAAACCTTAGGGGTAATTATTGTATTCAACTTATCAATCTGTTGTATAGAATGTTTTTAAGGATTTTAAAAGATCATAGATATTTATATGTTTTGTTTTTGTTATTGTCTATGTTACATTTACTGCTTTTATTTAATTTTGGTGTAATTTTTTTTTGTTGAAATATTCAAAATATCTATAGTGCTGACAAATTGTTTGTGCTTACTTTCTAGAAGGTATTTTTCAATGTCCGTTCTAAAATAATACAATCTAGAACGTACAATTTGAATATCTGTTCTAAAATAATGACATTCTAGAACGTATAATTTGAATGTCCATTCTAAAATATGACATTATAGAACATATATTTCGAATTGTCCGTTCTAAAATATGATATTCTAGAACATATATTCGAATTGTCCGTTCTAAAATATGACATTCTAGAACGTATATTTCAAAAAGAAAGCAATATAAATATATGATCACAGAGTACGAAAAATTAAGGCTCACGGAGTTTCTCGACATGTCGGCACAGAGCTTTCGAAAAAGTTATTGTAAGATAGATCCATTTTGCTGCAAAAATGTAATATAAATTGTATATCTAAAAGCCAGAAATATAAGGATTGATGAATGAGTATATAGAAATAAAAAATGTTAATAAATTTAGTCATACAGTTTTTTATTTCTGATCACGATCCATTTCGAAATCAGCCTGGTGAGAAAGTTACTAGTCAAATACCTAACCATTACAATGAAAAAACCAAACTTCAATGTTTCAGATACACATGCATTTAGAGAATTTCGTAGAAAGACTAATATAACCTCGAGAAAGTTAGACTGAATAGTGTCGAGTTACATACATATTTTCAAGTTTCGACAGACCACAAGATTTGGAACCAGTCGCACCAACTTGTCGAAACTTAGATACCCGATGATATACATAATAATCGACTTTATTAGAAAAAGACGGAAATAAGTTAAATAAATAAATAATTAATCTAAATATGAAAATAAAGGAATTATAATCAAGGGTTTACGGAGTCTTCAATTCAAGAAAATCTTCCAGGTAATGATGTATTTGGTCCGAGATATTACTACTCGTTAACATCCTGCACTACTACAGAAATAGGCACTAGTACAGAAAACACATTCTATAACAGACGATCTAGAACGGATATTTCGTCTACCTTTTAGAATATCTGTCCGGTGGCATTTTTGTAAATAAATCCATAATCTTAGAACGTATTTTAAAATGTACGTTCCGAACATTTTGAGACTGACAACATTTAGAAGGTATTTTTTAATATACGTTCTAGTATGTGTCATATCTAGAACGTTTATTTAAGTACCTTCTGAAACGGTCTAAATAAGGCATAAATAATAAAATATCCCAGAACGTATAAATAATAATACCTTCTAGTAGATTAAAAATCACAGAACGTATTATTATTTATACCTTCTAGCTATCAAATACCTTAATTAAATAATTAAATAATTGGATTGGAATTTCAGTGGCCACACAAATTAAATCTCACCCTTTCTCTCTCCCGTACCCACGACGCGTCTCTCCCTACCCTAAATCGTCGCCCGCCGCTCGCCAACTCATCGCCCGTCGCCCGCCGCCCGCGAACCCGTCGCCTGCCAACCACCGCCCAAAACCTCCTGCCACTATCACCTCCGCAAATTCCTCTCCTCCTTCCCTATGACGGTTTCTTCCCTAAAATCAAAATTCAAACAAGAATCGCCACAAATTCCTCTCCTCCTTCTCGATGACGGCGACTCTGGTGCTTGGCGGTTGGCGATTCTCCACATCATCGGCTTCGGCAATCAACGACGACGACAAGGGTGTAGGCGATGCAAATCTCCTCTCCTTCGACTCGCCGATGAGCAGCAGCTCTCCGCCTTCTCTGGCGTCGACATGGCGGCTAGATTTTGGGCACTTGCATCTCCGTTGGGGGTACGGTTGATGGAAAGGATCCGAAGGACTTGCAGCAGGAGATTCTTAACGGTGATGTGGAGATTCCTCAGGATTGAAGGTTTTGAAGCTCAATTTCTAGAGTTTTGGAAATTTTACCTTTAGCTTTTTGATTTGTACCTTTTCTGTTTTGGTTAATTGATTGCCTGGGCCTTTGCAAGTCGAGGGATTATTCGTCGGAGTCCAATTGAGGTCTTTACTGGCGTCGGCGGTGGTGAGGGCGAACGTGGCCACTGCTGCGGCGACGATGAAGAGGCGGAGAAGGTGAGATTTCGCAACCACTCATATTTTGGGGGAATTTTCTCGTGCGAAGACTTCATTAGCTCACCCATGTAAGTAAATTTT
>BMAC01004813.1:0-10738 GCA_014905375.1 Phtheirospermum japonicum
CAAACCTCCTCAATGCAATTTCCATAAAAATGCAAGCAAGCCGATAAATCACACAAGGCTACTCACTAGTTTGCACCGAATTTGGGAGCAAAATCAAAAGAACTTTTATAGCTTTGGCAATCTTTTCACGAGAAAATTTTGATTATATATATATATATATATATATATATATATATATATATATATATATTATATACATAGGCGGGTTTGTACGAAGCACAAAAATTCAACTCCTTATACAAGAGGATATATACATGCGAAAACCCGACAAGTAAACTATTCAAACTTTCAAGTATGTGGAGTTGTTCAACGATGTAATAAAGACACAAAAAGACACAAAAATGACTCAACCATATAAATGCGCAAATAGTAAGCGTCACTTCGCCAAGAATGCGTCACTTCTCCAAGGCTCGAGTTAAGAAAGACAAATCATGCTTTTCGACACCCAGACCTTAACCACCTACCCAATTTTGCTCGTACATGATTGAGTTTGAAAATGACCTCGAGGCACATATATCACCCTTATTCCAGCCATATCCATATATATAAGCTACTTAAAAATTCCAAATGAGCCCCCTTGAGCCTATGTCCCATTTCTTGTTAACCGAGCTCAATTTTAGCTCTTATATCTTCATAATTTGTGAGGTAAGAGTGTATGATTAGTTGACGAGAAATGTGAGGGAAATCGATTGTGGGTTTTGGGTTTTGATTTGCTTATATACAAAAAAAAAAGAAGAAACAAAAAAAAGAAAAAGAATAATACTCCAACACAAATCACGAAAAGTGATAAAGCGTGCGTTCTAGAGAAAAGCCTAATTCAAAAAGGCTAAGTTTAGTAAAAAGAAGCAAATTCAAAAAGCTTCTAAGTGTTGTTAAATAAAGTCGGAAAAACATGTGAGTATATGAAAGGGTTTCGAATGAGAGTTTGGTGAATTGGGAAAGGTGAAGCGATCATAAGCTTCGGGTTATAAAAGTTAGGATTTTTGTGTGTTATTAATCACGTTTGATCGTGTGTTGGCCACTATAGCCAAATGTTTCATACCTTACAAAAGAGCCAACATTACAACCCATAATAAAGACCTCTTTCGATTCTTATTTGTTCATGTACTATGAGCAATTTTGAGCATTTGATTTGTGAAATCTTGACAAGGTGCATGTATTGACCGACTTAAGCGTAAACACGTCCTATATACATAACACTTGAGAGGATTAAGCGAACACCCTCAAAATTCCATTTGTGAGGAAGTCATCGACTTGGTTTTCATTTGAGAAAGAGTAATACGAGCAATGCTTAATGATAACGATTTTATGTTGATACTTTCATCATATAAATAAGGATATGCACAAGGATTTTTCTTTTTGCACAATGTTCATTGCATGTATATTCTCGATTCTTTTCGTTGTTCGAGGACAAACAAACCGATAAGTGTGAGGTGGTTGTTTTGCATGTAATTGTGGTGTTTTTCTYGTGTTTTTAATTAGGATTTTATGTTGATTTTAGTAGTTTTGAGTCATGTTTAATTAGGTTTTTAGTTTGTTTCTCATGTTAATTGATTTTCATGGCTCTTGTTGATTTTATGTTTAACTTGTTTAAATGGGTGCAATTGATTTGAGGATCGGTGAAGTTTTTGGGTTTTTATGTTCAAATTCCTATTTTATAGGCTAAGGCATTGAGGACTAAAGTTCAAGCCAAGGCATGCCCAAATCGGTGCCAAGAAGAGGCTCCAAAAATAGCTAACATTATGAAATGGTGGCCTAGCCTCGCCCATTTCCATGCCCATCCTCGCCATCCGACGCCCAGCATTGCCAAAATCCGCGCCAGAACTGCGACACTAGGTAGTGCTACCGACACTTGGTTACCCAGTGTCCGAGCAGCGCCCGCAAGCTTCCAGAAGCGCCCGCCCACACCCCGCACGCACAGCGCCAATCCTCTCACCAGCGCTCGCCCAGCGTCGTCAGCACTCGCCCAGCATCGCCAGCACTCGCCCAGCATCGCCATGCCTCGCCATCCTACCCAGCGCCCACGCTCCACGCCCACAAGCCCAGCGCCCAGCCTGCCGGCCACTTGCGCCCAGCAGCGCCCAGGCTCGGCCATGGCCGAGCTACCTCGAGCCGTGATCGAGCCAAATCGAGCCAAAATGTGCCAAAAGGCTGCCAAGTGGCTAGAAAGGTCAACACGGGTCAATTTTGGTCAAACCCGAGAATTTCAAGCCTTTTTGGCTAATTTGGCCCATTTAAACCCAATTAAATCTAGTATAAATAGAATTCAACTCTCATTTTTGTAGAAGACAACTCCCCTCCCAACCCTAACTTGGGTTTGGGATTAAAATTACTCTCAAGCTCTTGATACTTTTCTCTCTTCTTAGGTTTTAGATTCAATTTCAAGTTTTGATGTACTTTCATTTCTAGATTTAGATTTACTTTCAAGCACCTCCTTGGGTTTGTAAGCCTAAGAAGAATTAAAGTACTCCCTTGGATTGTGAATTTTGATGCAATTACATTCAAGCTTTGTTTCATTTCTTAATTCCAGTAAGTTTCYTTTCAATTTCATGTTTTATGCTTTATTTCCATGCTTTATTCTTCATTTCCATGCTTTGTTCTTCATTTTCATGCTTGTTCTTCATATTATACTTTTTATCTTAGCTACTTGATTTCTAGTTAGATCTTAAGAATTGGCTATGTAATCTAGATGAGTGACACATCAAGATCATAGATCAAGCCTTGGATCATCTTGATTTTGAGTTTTTCCTATGCTTTATTTGCAATTTATTTTTGTGCTTTGTTTCATACTTAATCTTAGATCTATTGCTTGTTGCTTGTTATTTTTCATAATGTTTTAAACATTACCGTCTATTTTCATTGCTTTATCCATTCATGCTTTCAATTTTTGCTTATTTGCATTATTTGAGTTTTTATGCATTGTTGTACCTTGTGCTTGCATGTTTGTAATTGATGAAACATTGCTTGTTCTTGCTAGATTTTCAATTTTGCTTGCATTTCCAATGAGGGCATACGACCGAGGCATCCGACCAACATGCATTTTCAATTTCTAGTTTAGATTAGATAGGTTAATTGCATTATTTTCATTTTCCATTAATTTTTCAAAGCTTGAAACACATTGAATCCTTCAATTGAATCGATCTCCGATAATACCAAGCTAAGAACCCGTTGATATATTTCAACACCACTAAAACTCTTCTAACACCCATGCCTTTGAGTGACTTATGGCTTGCCTTGGCGAGCCATGGCGAGCATTTCAGAAAGTTTGGCATTTTAGAGCTTGCTTTTGGCACTAATCTTGGCACGACTTGTCTTGAACTTTGGTCCTCAATGCCTTTACCTATGAAAATAGAATTTTGAACATAAAACTCAAGAATTTCACCAATCCTTAAACTAATTGAACCCGTTAAACCATATCAAATATAAAATCAACAAGTACAAATGAAAAAATAATAAAACTCAACTCGAAACCACTAAAACAACATAAAACCTTAATTAAAAACACGAGAAAAACACCAAAATTACATGCAAAAMACATATCTATTCATCTTCTCGACCCTTCTTGACAAGAATATCAATTTCTTCTTCACGCTACATACCCATTTAATTAGATGGCTTCCCTCTTGTCTCTTCTTGATGCAAATATCTCGATTAATTTCTCACTTTTCTTCACTCCACAAACTCGGGGTTAATTTGATTGTCCTTGACGCAATAAACCTAAGGTGAAGCTAGATTGGAAAGGCCTCCGAATTAAACTAATATTATTTTCATTTTCTCCTTCCTATTCTCCTCTTTCGATTTTTGGTTCCTTTTTCTGGAATTCGTGTTTTAATCTTCCCCTCTCCCTCTCCCTCTCCTTTTCACAGTCTTCTGTTCTTGGTTTGTGTTTTCAAGACTTTTCTTATTTATTCTTAGTATTTTCAGTTCATACATTTATTATTTGTTTCGAGTTGGTGGTGGATTTATTAATTTGTTCCATGTAAACTCCCCTGATTTGTGTTTTTTTGGTTATTCTCTGGACTTAAGTTCACAATATCAATTATTCTTAAAAAAATATTTGTTGGTTTCTCGGAAGTTGTGATTGATTGAAATAGAGTTTTTCAAGTATTTTTTATTTTTTTATTTAAGTTTAAGGAAATATGATCATCTGAGTTAGTTGTATTGGTTGGTTCCCATATCCGTTGAGCATCTCATTTTGATTTTTGAATATACAATTTGTATTTTTCCTTTGGGGAGTACTTGTGTTTGTGGTAATTTTTTATTTTTTATTTTTTGTTGTTATTTCAATTAAGTTTTTAAATTTATATTATCCTGAATGTGTGAATTTTATGTGTTTTTTGGTAGGAGAAAAGGGAATATGTAGAGGTAAATGAATCAAATGGATAGTAATATAGGTATTATGCCATTCTCTTACTCGTTAAAGTTTTTTTGCGAATTAATGTGTGAATTTTTTTTGTTCTTTCATTAAAGTTTTCAGACTGATGTGCTTATATTCATTYTTATGGTAATCAAGTATATTTTACATGTATATTTATTTAATCACAAYCTAACTCCAATTAAAGAGACTAATATCCTTATTAAGATGTAGTAATTCTAAGATTATTGYTGATTAATTCAATAATAAACACGGTTTTTACATGTATACTGGAGCTTATTTCAAGAGGTTTTGATTATAAATTGTACATAAAGAACGTGATATACTTGTACTCTGTGCATTTGGATATTGTTACGTGTTTTGCTTGTTTTGTAGATTATTTACCAAATATTTAGAATAATTGAGATGTTATAAGCATCAAGAGAAGTGAATATTGAGGTTTAGAATGTATTTAGACCATTTAGAGGGTGATGAATTACGTTTAAGAGTTCTGTAAGTCAAGTACGGGCGAAGTAAGAGAAATCGGGCAAGATTTCAAAAAACAYTCAAGAAGTTTTGCAATACATGGGTATTAAAATGCTCATAAMGTTTTTATAACTTAGAATCTGAAGATGCGTAATATATGTATATATACAAAATTGATTTGGATTTATAATGATTTTCATGSTCAGTCATTCGGAGTTATATCGAGAGAGTTATGATGAAAATCGTGCGAGCTATCAAAGGTAGAGACCCGGTTAGCGGTCGTAAATTTGGTCGCTACTGTATGTTGTTATTATGGAAAGCGGTATTGACCTRGTTAGCATTCGATACTAAAGTGGATAATGGGTTAATAACATTACAAAAATACTATTTTTGGACTTTATGGGGAAGATTTGACTTATACTTATAAATAGGAAGCTGAAAAATCATCTAAGAAGATGTTAAAGAGAAGAAATACGTAGATAGTGATTAAGAGCGGGATTTAGAGAATTTGAGAAAGCTTGGGAATCAATACACGAAGAACACGAATATAAAATGATCCAGTCCATACAATCCTATAGTTCTATATTATTTACTTCATTATTCTTTATGAACATGAAGTGTTCGATAAATTGCCTTCAGGAATGTTTGATTATGTCTAGACAAATTCATTATATTCTGGGGTTTGAAAATAATGAATAATTGATATTTTGAGATTTTCCTTTCAATATTTTTTATTCTTAATTTCCTTATATGCATAATTACTTGACAAACATTTTATGCTTATTTTTTTAATAATTCATAAATCGAGAGACGAGTTTTTTTTTTAATAGAAATACATATTCAAAATGGTCTATCAAGAAGATTGATGGATTTGAGAATAAAATGAATGTTTCTARAATCGTGTAACCTTTTTAGAGTTCTAATTGCGATTGACAACGCTTCTCACATTTATAAMTCACGGTTTAATCACTTTGAGAGAAGGGTTAGACTATGCTTGTGATTAGTATATATTTAATTTATTCAAATAATGMTTGCTTGATTGAAAATGTTTTACATTCGAGTATGATCGTTATACTATTTTTATGTTTGTAATTCATCGTTACATATTTGATTGACAGCTGTTTGTGCTTTTAAAGTTATGATCGATTGACAACCTTTTATAACTAATAGTTTTGATAAATTATAATTTGAGAGATGAGATTTATGAATAGGCTTTCAAACATGTGACACATTCATCAACAAAACCGAGAGGTTTGATATTAATAGTGAAGTCGTACAAATCTTCAAAACCTCTTAGAGTTGTAAACTTGTACAAATCTTTAAGGCCTTTTGGAGTTCTAAGCGTGATTTTGACGATGGGTCTCACATATAGAACCCACGGTTTACGCACTTAGATAGAATGTTTAAACTATTTTTGTGTTTGACTCATAGTAGATTGAATCACAACAAAACTCGAAAGATCAAATATGATAGATATTGAAAGTTCATTGGAATCCCAAACCACGAAATAGCTAAATCTCATTTAAAATCTCTCTTCTTATATTTGTGTTTTTGTTCTTGGTCAATTATATTAATTAGTTTATATTATGTTCGTCATTTGTAATAACAAAACCAAAATCTTATTTTATATTTGTTAAATAAAATTAATTTATTAATAATATTACTTGTCAATTCCTGAGATTTGGTCCTTGCGAAAATCGACTTTACTCTTAGTATACTTCATCTACGTTGTATGCTTGCGGTTAGATGGAAAACATGTACAAGTTTTTATTATTCAAACCAATCCCTAGTAAAACAGGCAGCCTTCAAGTTTTTAGCGCCATTGTTGATGACCAACTGATTAAAAATTGATAAGAAGATAATTGCTAAATTAGTTTTAATTTAAACTTTTGYAATACTATGAGTCTTTTCTTGAGTGAACTTTTAAGGTGGTAAGAGCAAAGATGGAAAAACCAAAGTTCGACATGAACGAGAAAATCCAACAACTTTAATGGCAATTTCAATTCCAATCACAATCACAAGAACCACCAGAACTGACCATTCGAGTGCATGCCCTAGCATAGCCTTTACCAATGTTCCAATCCTATGTTAATTAGGTATGCGTTGGAGTAAGCGGGTTTAGTATTCTAGAAAACAACTTTGAGTTGATGATGGAATTAATTGCTATGGTTCAACAGAATAAGTTTGGGGGAAGTGTTATAGAAGATCCTAATATACATTTGGTGCGTTTTCTCGAAATATGTGGAACGGTCAAGATGAATAATATTTCGGACATTGCGATTAAACTTTGCCTTTTCCCTTTATCTTTTGAAGGATAAGACTAAGTTTTGGTATAATACTTTTACCTTCAGAGCCATTGAGATGTGGGACGAGATGTTTTAGAAATTCCCCCTCAAGTTCTTTCCCTAAGCAAAATTATGAAGTTAAGGAGCGAGATGACTCAGTTACACTAAGTCGATAGAGAACCTCTACACGAGGCTKGGAAAAGATTCTGAGAGTTATTGATAAAATTCCGACAACGTAAACCAACAAATTTGTTACTTCTACAATAGGTTGGCGGTCACATGAAAGTGGTGGTGGATGCTTCACCAGGAGGAGCCTTGTTAGCGAAAAGCACCAATGAGGCGATGAACAATTTAGAAGAGACGATGGCTAATAGCTACCAATGGCCAGTTGAATAATCCATTGTCAAAAAAGTTGTAGTGGTGAACGAGAGTGAGACAATGAATGTTTTTGCAGCATAACTGGCAGCCATGAATAGTAAAATCAACATGATGGTCTCAAAACTCGGAAATATATATTTGCCATATAAATGGTCTTACCATTCAAAATGTAGTTAAAGATATGAATTATGTGAACCAACAAGGTTCATATAATTATCAAAGTAATAATGGAGAGGATGATGAGCCAAGAAGAAATTACCATTACTTGTATGAGTAGCCCGAAAGAAAGGTTGGATTGTCATGGCCCGAATAGAAGAAATGATTCACATCACTGGAACAGTGGGTGCTCATTTGAAAGTGCTAGAGACGCAAACTCCCCAAATTGGTGATTCTAATTGGAAACCAACATCAAAGGGGTCTAAATCGGAGCAATACGGAAGTGAGTCTAAAAGAGTAATGTTATGCCATTCATCTTACGAGTGGTAAATATTACGAGGGACGAAAGAAGTTGAGTGGAAAAAAACCCAAAAGAGTCATGAAGAGAGTGAAAAAATTGATTGAGAGACAAGTTTACAAGAAAGAGACACAAGTAGAGAAAAGAAAAAGGGGTTAAAAGACAAAATCTACTCCTACTTTCCTTACTCCTCCTATTCCTTTGGCTTTTTCGGCCAGCATTTACAAAATAAGAAATTGGATGATCAACTGTAAAATTTCTTGATATTTTTGGAAAATATCCATATTAATATTTTCTATAATTTTATGGCTTTGGCAACAGATGATGAACTATGCAAGAGTTTAATGAAAAGAAGTGATAGTAAAGAGAAGTGGGAAGTTGGACGAGTACGAGACAGTGAATCTCCAGCCGAACAATGCAGGCCGTGGTTTATTCAAAAGAAGCTTATATTTTAAATTTGAGGATCTGCGTAGTTTCATTCAAAAAGTCCATTGTGTGATTTTTGGAGCTAACATCAATTTGATGCTAACTGTCTATCACGAAGAAGTTGAAGATCAGGAGTATCAAGCCGACAACAATTGTGCTTCCGAAAGGTATTTGTAAGAGGATGTGTTAGTTAAAAGATAAAGATTTTATTTTCCCTATGAATTTTTAGTGTTAGATATGAAGGAGGATAAAATATTCATATTAATTCTTGGACACCCATTTTTTAGCCACAAGTAGGAGTGTTGATCAATGTGAGGAAGGGAGAACTAGATTAAGGGTGAACGATGAGAGGCATCATGTATTTTATTAATATAAAGGTCACGGTTTTTTGAGATTGATGAGGTTGGGGAGTGTAAAGTTAGTAACAAGATGTGGATAATTGTGTTTACAATAAATCTCCTCCACCTAGGAAATCTCATACTTATACATTCTTCTTATGATAACTTTTGATATCTCTAATAATATTTTGTTTGAAGAAGAAAGTGGTGTAAATTTTGCACATGGCAACTAGAGGGTGAATAACCAAGGTGATAAGGTGCTAGGAAGCATGTTTTGGCGCACAAATAACCATCCACCTTTTAATTAAAGTGTTTTTTGTACGTATTTTAACTCTAGTTCTCAAATTTTCCTTATTTCATATATATATATATATATATATATATAATATATATATATATATATATATTTGTTGTTGGGGTGGGGGGGTGGGGGGGGGTGGGGGGGTTTGATGTTAGTGGAGTTAGGAATATAACCTATTTTCCATTCATGTACTTGCATGTTAGGGTTTTTATCATGTTAGAATTTGGCTTTAATTCATGTAGGTTGTTGATATTTTATAATTTTTATCATTTTAGCACGTTTACGGCTTGCATATTAGGTTGTCAATTTTTATCATTTTAGCACATTTGGGAGGGTGTGAATTTCCATTGGTTGTATTCATTAGACATAACCAATGAGTTCATAGGAATAAAAAAATATTTATTTTTATGTCTTGAGAGTATTCTCATTAATATGTAAATACACTAGAACTTGTCTTAGTCTTGGTCGAGGCCCTTAATGCATGTGGTTTGTGAAATATATCTAAGAGATTTTTGACACCCTCTTAACCATTTAAAATAAATAGCTACCACAAATAAAATAATCCCTATTCAAACCTTTGATCCTATTATTATTCCTCTTTGTTAGACCACAATTATGAGTTAATCTGGTTCAATTTTACGCTCTCGGTAAAAGTGAGTATGAGTTGTTATTTTTTGATACGAGTAGAATTGTTTATGTTGGTAGAATAAAGTGTTATTGGTGAAGGTATTTGTTCTTATGTTTTGTAAATAATCTAGGCATCAAATTTTTCCTCAAAAATCAAAAGAAAAACTTTGACGATAAGATGAAAGAAGCTTAAGTTTAAAAGCTTTGGTTTATTACAAGAAATGTAGCTGTTAGAGGAAATTGGTTGGTTGGCCCATTTATAAAGGCTTTGGTTTACAAATTATTTTAGGTTTTTTGGATGAGGTGAAACAGATCATAAGCTTCAAGTGTTTTAATGTTTAGAGATATTTGTGGTATTTTTGTACAATTGTTCATATTATAGTCACTTTTATCCAAGTGTTCCTTACCTTACCAAAAAGCCTACATTACAACCATTATAAAGACCTATTTGATTCATAAATAACATCTATTTTACCTTGCGCACGGTGGAGATCTAATGCGAAGGGCAAGCCAATTGGGTAAGCATATTTTGAATTGATTTGAACGTATACCCATCCTTATACACGAGTGCTGAGTGATATTGTAAATATTGTGAGGTCATAAATAACTTTGTCTATGAATTTCGTAAAGCTTTTTTGAAGTTTGGAGGATCCATTAGGCTCTGATGTTAGGATTCTTTATTTTTGAAGAAAGTTTGATAATCATCTTGTAAATTGTATCATTGATTTTTGATTTCCTTTGGTCAGGACTACCAGTGATTTAATTTGGAGGATTTGAAAAAAATTTGTTTTACATGCATACTAGAGATTATAATCATGAGTTTTTGATTATAAATTGTGAATAAACAACGTGATTTAATTGTATTTTGTTCATTTGGATATTGATTAGAGTATATTTGTCCTTATTTTTATTAGTTGTTTTAGTTAGTTTTCTTATTTTTTTCGGTATAGGTTGGGTAGATTAAGCTTAATTTTGTATTTTTATACTTCTGACTTATTTTACCGGTATTATGATCTAAATTGATGCAAATAAGTGATTATTCTCTGTTTTTTCATCTTATAGCTAAGTAACCGGAAGAGTTCACCGCTT
>BMAC01004830.1:0-13051 GCA_014905375.1 Phtheirospermum japonicum
AAGGTTCCAGTCAATATCAATACACACAACTCAAATCAGTCACAAGCAAGCATACAAAAAACTTACTAACCAAACCAAGGACAAACCCCCCACACTTAAACCATACAATGTCCACATTGTATAAAAAAAAAGAAAATTCAGCAAAGTATGGTAAAAGGTAAGAGAAAGAGAGACACGTCCCTGAATTCGCGCTTGTGGTGAAGGAGTCGGTGGTGAAAATCATCCAACGGGCCTTAATAAAGAAAGGACCTGAAAACACACAAAAACACATAAAAACATATAAAGTTAAAAGGAACTTGGGTTGCCTCCCAAGAAGCGCTTTATTTAACGTCTCTAGCTTGACGACGTCCACGTTCGATGTCATCCCGGGTCTAAAAATAGATGGCGGTCGTGCCACGCCTTGGTATTCTCCAAGAGCAAGATTTGGTGATGATAATCACCAAGGCGGGCATAAAAATCACGTCCCGAGATGCCGAACACTCCAACTAGCTTTGGAGGTCGGAAACGCGAATAATCGATCACCTCGAATATGTCAAACGGCACTTGTAGCATGGGGTGATCGGACACTTTCTTGACTATCTCGTCAACCACCTCAAGATCAAATTTCAATAAAGCTTCGGTTGGTTCAAAATACGACTCAATAGTCTCACTCTCCTCCAACATCAGCATCATAACTCCACCTTCTTCACCAAGAGTAGGGAGACTCGAATCTCCAATATATTCCGGGCACTCCAACGGCAACACCCCCACACTTTTATCCGCAATGTCATCAGAAATCGCAAAGGGGCGGATCTCAACCAACTCGTCAATCTTAGCCGTCTTACAAACCTCTTCCGAACAAATATCCACGGTAGGCTCTACCACATCAAATAATGTCACCTCGTCAAAATGAGGTCGATTTACCTCAACTCGAGTTTCATGATTAGTAATACACGAATGAGACATAGGATAACAATCGTAGCTCGGGGTATAAGAATATGATTCGCAAGGAGCACACGGATCATTATATCTCGAATCGTGATATGTGGTTTTGGGAAAAAACTGCTCGAAACTCGAAACATAAGAGTTTGATGTAAGAAGAGGAAACGGTTCGTAACTCGAATAATCAAAAATTGGGTAGAGCGTACGAATCATATCCCGTGGAAAAAGGTTCCAAACCCGGGTTATAAGAATTTTCATTAAATGTTGGGCAATAGGAACTTTGTAGTTGATCAAAGTGACTAAGTGAAGTATATGGATCATTAATGTTTGAATTATAAGAAACCGAAGGTGGGACCCATTCAGTCAAATAGAACGACCCATGAACTGATCCACTACTTCATACCACATTTTCAATGAATCAGGCTCTAGATTTGTCAACCATTCACTCGCCCGATCCTTTAATGTGAACATGAAAAGCCTCATCATCACTTGATCCCATGTAAGTCCGAAAAGAGGGAATGTGCCGGTTATAGCTTCGTATTCTCGGATAAAATGGAGCGGGTCTTCGTTCGGAAACCCATGAAAAATCGGAAGTTGCTCGAGGTAAAATTCATCAAGATCGTACTCCCGCATTGCAAAGCTCAAAGGAATTGCTGGTCGAAACCCACGCTAATCAGACGTTGGGAAAAAATGTCTCTTCATCGAAAGGTGAAGTGCATAAGTCATCATATGGCGATCTCACTCGATAATCCGCCATCTTCGGTCTAAAATCTCGAATCGTCAAAGAGTTGGCTACAAGCACAATACTCAACAAACGAGATTAAACGTACCAAAAAGAACAAAAATAAACAAAAACAAAATTCAACAACAAACACTAACACAAACAAACAAATAAAAGCAAACACCAAAAATCGTAGCCTTTAGCCTTCCCCGGCAACGGCGCCAAATTTTGAATCGAACTTTTTCGCGTTTAAAAAGCTCGTCCGCAAGAGAACGGAGCTATTGTAGGCGATAAGTTGACTCGAGTCGAATCACAAGGAAGACTAATCGGAAACTATTCCGGTGTTCGATTTTACGTACGTAGAAACGAAAATAAAAACTAGACTAGACTAAATTAAACACGCGATCAAATAAAGTATGGGGTTTTTCTAACATCTACGAGCAATAAAATTAAAAGTATTTTAAAACGATTAATAAAAGCAAGGGTTCTAGTGCGTCCGGAATCGCCTCCACGATCGGGGTTGTCAATCCCGATGGTTCTAAACGAACCAAAGCACACTAGAACAATAAATCTAGCTAACAAGCATGATCGTAATCAAATCATAAATTCAACGCAAGCATGATCACAATCGATAATAAAAGAAATACAAAACTAAATTAACATAATCATTCATCTAATCTTACGAGAACTAACAACTAACTACTAAAGCAATAAAAATAAATTAACAACTAGGAAAAACGATAAAAGGAAAACGACTAAATTAATGAAACTTAAAGTGCATAATAACATCAAAGCAAAGGTCATTGAAGCCAAATACACAAAGCAAATAAAAGGTGCAGAAAAACCTATAATCTATAGAAAGCATCAGCAATCCAACGATCTTCAGCGATGAGAAACGACCTTGAACATCGGACGGCATGGAAATGACGAACTATGAATTATTAAATGCTAATCTTGCTTGAATGGAAGGGTGGCATGAACCGAGGGTGCTCTGTATCGTTCTGGACCTCTCCCCCTCGTCCCCGCCCTTGAAAATGAAGAAAACCACTGGCTTTTATAGATTTTTCGAAAATAACCGCTCAAACTGCCGGAGCGTCGACGGTGCGTCAGTCGACGCGAGCCAGGCTATATGCGTCGACCAGGCAGTACATCGATCGACAGAGCTAGGATCGACGCAACAGAACATTTGCGTCGACGGTGCTTCAGTCGACGCGAGCCAGGCTGCACGCGTCGACAGGCTGTGCATCGATCGACGCGAGCCAGGATCGACGCAACAGAACATTTGCGTCGACGGAGCGTCGACAGTGCGTCAGCCGACGCGGGCGTAGCGTCGACAGTGCGTCAGTCGACGCACCTGCATGGCTTCGGCTCGTCGCTCGTCCCGTTTTCCTCGTTTTGAGCTGAGATATTAACATTAAACAAAGTTAGATTATTTCATACAAAATAAAGTACAAACACATTGAACACCATAAGAAACGAAAAACATAAAAAAGGAAGAAAAATGATAAAAAGATAAACTTAAATCACATAAAATCACACAACATACGATGCAAAAACACACAAAAATCACATACAAATATGTACAAATCAACTAGTTGGTGTTCTTGCATTTTTATTGTGGGTTTGAGTTATAAGATTGTTTGAGAAAGAGATGATGATGCTTGATGTTCTTAAATGTATCCCATTTACTTTTATGTTCTTTATTCCTTGCTTTTATTGCTTAAATCCCAAGATTGTCGGATTGTGGATTTTTATAGGGTTAGTGATGTTCATGCTTGCTCTTGTTATATGTTATTGCATTCCTTCATTATTGTTGTATAGAGTTTATGGGTCTAGGGTATAAATGTGTTAAGAACCATCAAATGAGAATTTGTTGGGTGTTTGATCGAGGATTGAGATTGTCAACCCCAATTTGTAGATTATGTGTTTGATAAATTATCAATTGATCGTGGAGACGAGTCTAGTGCCTTAGAACCTTGTTTTTATTGATTTTTAAAACTTGCACTCTTGAAATATTATCTTTAACTGATTTATTTCAAATCCTATTTTAAATGCTTTCATTTAAACACTTTGACTTTAAACTCCCATTGTAGTTGTGAGCTTTAAAAAATCGAAATGTGATCGAGTGTTTACACTAAAATCTTATTTTCATATTTCTTATTTTGTGTTACAAACTCATTTGTCTTCCTTAAGAGATTGACTTGAATGACCTCACCACCACTACACTTGATCTTGTTCTTTTACGGGCGAATCTTTAAGCATTTAGCAAATAGTGCGTTTGAGATCACTTCAATAATGACTCACCAACCCCTATCTTTATCATTTTATTTCCTTTTCCTTTCTTGTTATTTTATTTTACTTCGGGGATTCATACCTATTTATTAGTAATTAAATTAGTTATTTTTAAAATTATCCGTGTGCACTCTCTTTCAATCATAGCCCTCGCATAAAAAATAGGCTTAACATACTAAAAAATGAATGAGTCCTCAAAGAAATCATCGAACGAGCCATGAAAGGAAAATAAATTAATGAGCTTGGATACATGTATAGAGGGATCCTCATACCCATACTTAACTCATATTATCAGGATTTAAACAATAATATCAATAATAAACAAGTCCAATAATTATTAATAATATCATATATCTCTGCTCAAATCATCTTTATCGTATAAATATCATAGCTCATAAGTGGATATGTGTTAAAAAACATAATCATAAAGGAAATCATAACTGATATATGGTGAGGCGACGTCTTGTTCCAAGGACTCATTTGAAGTAAACTCATATTCCACAACATATGTGCGGGAGAGTTCATTGAAACTGTGCTTGGTTTCAATCATCATATCCAGCTCTGACAAAAAGAAGAGCTCATCTAGTACTTAATCATCGTTTGTCTCCTGAATCAGGTATAATCATGACTTAATGCATCATCAGTGTGCACAGTTCGAATTTTCATCTTATTCTGAATCAATCATGAAGCCTCTTGATTTTAAGCACAACCTTAACTTATCTAATCAGAAAGTATGCAATACATAAGTTGGTTAGGGGAAGCTCGCCCGACCTAGTCATAAGTTGTGCAGACCAAGGACCCCACACTCGATCCGCAATCATCATTGTATTATAAAAGACTTTGGAACAAGGGGAGCACGTCCAGTCTAGTCGTAAGCTACACAAGCTGGAGGAACCCCTTACCTGATCTGCAATTATCATCAAATCAAAGAGAGTTTAAAACAAGAAGAGCACATTTAGACGAGTCGTAAGCTGAGGAAGTTGAAACCCCTTACCTAATCCATAATTATCATTAGATCAAAAGGAGTTCAGAACAAGGGAAGCACATCCAGCTCAATCATAAGTTGTATAAGGTAGAGCCCCATAACTGATCCACAAGTATCATTCGATCAATAAGAGTTTGAAATAAGGGGAGCACATCTAGACCTGTTGTAATCTGTGCAAACTAGAGCCCGTTTCTTGTTTCGCAATTATCATCGGATTAGAAATAGTTCAGAACAAGAGGAGCACATCCATCCCAGTCGAAAGATGCAAAATCTTTTACATTTTTACCTTTTTATCTTTCTCTAGTAGTTTTCATTTATTTCTTTTTATCTTTCTCCTATAGTTTTCCTTTAGTTTTTGTATTTTTTTTAACTTTTTACATTTTTATCTTTCTCCAATCGTTTTCCTTTATTTCTTTTTATCTTTCTTCTATAACTTTCCTTTATATATATATTTTTCCATTTTTACCTTTTTATCCAATAGTTTCCTTTATTTCTTTTTATCTTTCTCCTATGTTTTTTCTTTAATTTTTGTATTTTTTTTTACCTTTTTATCTTTATCCAATAGTTTTCCTTTATTTCTTTTTATGTTTCTCCTATAGTTCTCCTTTAATCCCCTCAAGATAGAACACGGTCATCAATTATCATCAGACCAGAAAGAGTTCGGTGGGTTGATCACTGTAAGGAAGAAAAACTAGGAATGGTCCAAGAGCAGCTCGACTAGTAATCATTAGTTTTATGAAAAAAAGGAAAATACTTTGTAATGGGATAGGGGAGGTAATAAGGATACTCTACTTTGTTATTGTGACTTGGCAAAGCGTGCCCCCCATTTTTGCCCTTCTCATCATCATCTCACTCTCCGTTTGCTTTATTTTCTGCTCCACCTAGCATTCTTCTGACTTTGTCCCTTCTTTAGTGGATGGTTCTTATACTCCTTCCAGGGATTCTATCCTTGCATTCTTAGTCATTAGTTCTTTGCTACGAGATTCTTCTCCTTTCTCATTAGCTTGTATGCCCTCACAGACAGATGTCTAGTAGCAAAAGTGTGACTGATATTGATCTCACGAATCTGACCTCATCGTCTGCTGGAAACTTAAGACACATGTGATATGTTGATACCAATACTAAAAACCCTTCAATGATGGTCTCCTAATATTGCATTATAGGACGATACAGTACTCACCACAAAGAACCTCACCATTAGAACTTTCTTTTTGGGGTACTTCCCCAACACTGTTGACAACACTATTTCACCCATCGGGAGAGTCTCTACCCCACCGAATCTGTAGATGAAGGTATTCACTTCTCCAAGGTTTAGGCTCAATCTCACATATTTAAAATAATCGTAGAACAACACGTCTACCAAACTACCTTTGTCCACAATCACCCCCTGCACATTGTACTCAGCTATCTCAACAGTTTACTAGAGTATTATTGCGGGGGACCTGTATCCCCCTCACATCATTGGTGCTGAACTTCACTATAGGCTTGCCTCCTCCATCATGCATACCTGGAGTGCACGACTTACCTGACCTAATCTCTTGCACTCGAGCTTTTCGAGCTCTGTTGAAATCTCTATCTGTAGGCCCTTCATAGTTTTTTTTAAGAACTTGACATTGACTAAAATCACAAAAAGAAAAAATAAATCCCCTCACAATAATCAATCCAATATACTTAACCATAATAGAATCTTCAACTCTCACACACACACAATTTTTTTTTTTTATAAGATATCTAGAGAGCATATGATAAGCTCATCACTAACAAATAATGGAAATAAAAAGTTCAATAGGTCTAACTAGAGATTATTTTACTTAGTATTATTTTTATTGGGATACGACCAGAATCGGGTTTCAAATATGCTTAACTATTTTCAAGTCTTTCGTACACTATGCAATCTTGAGACAAAAAACAGAGTAAGTTTTAAAGAGATACAAACATGACAGATAATTCTCATATGAAAGAAAATTGATTGTTCATGATTATCATTAAAGAAGGTCCAAATCTTACAAGCATATTATTTTCTCAAAAGCAAAAAGACAAGATTTTTCAGCAAGGCATAAAAACCATGTTCAAGTATGTGTTTTTATAAATATAGATGATTTTTCAAAAATCAACTCATTCTTAGGCACATCATCAACTATTTCAAAAAAGACATCCACACAAAACCATCTTTCACCAAATAATAAATATTATTACAGACTCGAAAATCTACAAATCCCATTTTATTTCTAATAAAGTGATCGAAGATTTCTTAGCACTCTAAGAATCTTTTCCGAAATAGTACGGAGTCGATTGTAGAGCGGTAAGTTTTCACGAGTTGTGTCTCTCGAGGATAGATATAATCGGCGGTCGGTGTTTTTACTCAATCTCTTGTTCAGCTAAATTACACTACTCTAAACTAAAAAAGCATTAATCATTGGTTTGGTTTGAGTTTTCTGCTAAAGCTTGAATTTCAAAGGATAATTTAATTAAAATGATGAAAATGAGGGTTTAGGGTGTTCGTTTCGTCTCCATGATCAATCGGTTTTTACCGAGCACTTAATCCACGATTCGGGATTGTCAATCTCAAATGTCGATCAAGTATTGGGGTCGTCAACCCCAATTCTCAACAAGCTCTGATTAATGGTTCTAAACGAACCTAAACCTGTAATTACTAAACAAATTGCATCAAATTAAGCTTACAATTAAAATAGAATTCATGGAGGGAAAATCAAAGCTTTTGAAATTGAAAGTGGACAAAAGCATTAAATTAGAGGAAAGCCAAATCACCAAAGAGGAAAGCTTCTTATAACTTTCAAAGCTCCAATGTTTGTTTGAACAAAAAGGGTAAAAAACTTGAAAATGAAAGCATCCATGGAGTTTGCAAGAAAAGAAAAAAAAAACATAATCTAAAACCCAACACCCAACATAACAATCTTAGCCTAACAAGAATAACAAAAACAACAAGAACAATTAATCAAGAACCAAGCATAATAATTAAGTGAAGGGAAAGAAAACTACAAATTACATTAAACACCAAAGCTTCAAATCTTCAAACAGCAAGCACCACAAATGAAGGAGGTGTCACCCACTCCAACACTTGCTTAAGAACAACTAACTAATTACTAACTAAAAACTAACCAACTAAGCTAAACTAGACTAACTACTAAGCTAGCTAAAACTACATTAAACTAAGGATTATCAAATAGGGTTTATTATTGCAAGGAAAGGTAAAGGCTTGGAGGAAATGGAGCAAGTCCAAATTCCACCAAGGAGAGTTATTAGATAAGGTTGGAGAGCTGGTCTTATTTATACAAAAATGCAGGGGCAAAAATGTCAAAATGGACCAAAATCACGAGCTGGACTACGTCTCAGTCGATCGACTGCTTCGCCCAAAATTTCCAAACTCACTGGACTCCAGTCGATTTGGGGAGGTCCAGTCGATCGACTGGATGATCAGTCGATCGACGGAAGGCCAATCGATCGACTGGCTCGGCTGCTCCGACTTGATTTCTCATTTCGCTCTAAACGTTCGCCGGTTGTCGCTCCTCATTCGCACTATTTTTCCTAGCTTGTCCGTTCCAATCCGAGTCGAGTTGGATGTTTCCAAACGTGCGCGGGCTCGGCTTGGTCATCCTACAACCAAAAATATGAAAAAGGGTAAAAATGTACGAAAAACTACTAAAAACCGCACAAAAGCTATAAAAACCTAAAACTAACAAAATATGCCAAAATGACTCCTAAAACTCGTAAATGCAAGCAAAACACACGCGAATGCGACACAAAAAGGTAACAAAAAAGTGTACAAAAAATTACAAATCAACCACCCCACACTTAGAATGATTGATTGTCCTCAAGAAATACTAATCTAGAATTACAAAATTATCCCCGGGTGATCCTAATCTAATGCACAAAAACCTAATTTGAGGCGTTGTATGCTAAAATGCTCATTAGCTCGGCTAAAAGGACGACAAAGATGTCTTGACAAAGAAAGTGTAGATCGACTCCCGAAACCTAAAAGTACTAGGTCACCCTCCAAGTCGGTCCCCTCGTCCTTGCCCCGGCTAAGGTCTATCCACGGTCGAACTATTAATCGGCTCCCTACTAGCCCCGATCGTCTACAACTCTCTTTAACAAACAAGATCTAAAAAGAAGGAGAAATAGGGAAATGTGCAAGAGTTTCACGTTTTATTACTTAATAACTACAAGAATTTATAACTTACCCTTGTTTTATTCATCATCATCATTTTTTTTTCTTTTTCTTCTTTTTTTTTTGATTTTTTTCTCTTTTTTTTTTCTTTTTTTTTTTTTTTTGGTACCCAAGGAAATAAGGTACTTAAATACAAGATATATACAAAGAGAAATCAACGGCTCCGACCACTCGTTGCTACTAGCAACTTACAATGTTTTCGATCGAGCACATGGAGCAATTGACGACTCCCAAAATACAAAACAAAATCCTATAGAGAGTGTTCGACGACGAGGCTAGTTGAGGCACTAGTTCTATATGAGCTCAAGGATAGCACGAAGCTAAAGCCGAACAAAGTTCCCAACGAGTTAAATTACCTAAGTACACTAAATCCGATCGAAAATCTAAACTCCCTAACCAAATCATCAAAACCGCGTCACTTCGCCAAGGATCCAAGCAAAAATAACACACACGCTACTCAAATTAACACAAGCAAGCATGCAATCAACTTAAAAATCCTAAGACGAACCCTAACCACCACCCCACACTTAAAACCTAGCAATGTCCTCATTGCATATTAAGCTAGAAAAATGCGGTAAAAAGTGTAAGGGAAAAGGAAACGCCCCTATCTCCGAGCTTGTGTCGACGTGGTTGTGCATAAGTCCTTTCCGGGAGTCGAGACAAGCAACCTACAAGAAATAAACAAACGGGGGGTTGCAAAAACAAAATACGAATAAAAAGGTTTTTTTTTTTTAATTTTCTATTTTTTTGGATTTCTCTTTTTTTTTTTTCTTTTTTTTTTTACAAATTAGGTTGCCTCCCAATAAGCGCTACTTTAACGTCTATAGCTCGACGGTTTATACAAATGACACTATCCAGGATCCAAGAAGAGGTGGCGATCGTGCCACACTTTGGTGTTCTCGAGTAGACACACCAGGTGACAAAGATCACCAAGGCGGGCAAGTCGAGCAAGCCGGTAGGTCAGACTATCAAGAGCGCGGGCTTGCTTCGGGGGTCGGAAGAGGGAGTAGTCGACCACCCAAACGTGATCATCCCAAAATGGGTCGACGTACTCCTTCGTCTCCCCGATCGTAACCTCCACTCTCTCCCCCACTACCTCTTCCACCACCTCTTGATCAAGTAAACAAACGGCGTCGGGTGGTGGTAAAAGAGGCTCGATCAACTCCACATCCTCCAAAAATGGCACAACTTCATCATTCTCACCAAGAGCGATGAATTCAACATTCCAAGTGCCATTGGAATCCCTAAAAGCGACTCCCCCTCACTTCCCACTTCAACATCTTCACAAAAAATGAGAGGGGTAACGCTAATCTCCGACCCAATCTCCTCACCCTCTATCTCCACCTCCGTGCACACCTCTTTCAAAAGACCGTCAAAAGTTGCATTGCCAATAACAACGGTGGGATCCACCACATCGAAGATGGGCATCTTGTCAAGACACGGTCTTTTAATCTCGTCCACTTCATTGGTAATTTGCTCTAATTGAGTCTCCATGCGAGCAAGGCATTCATCCAATTGTCGAATCACCTCCACAAGCTTGAATGAGAGAGGCTCAAAGTCCGGGAGTTGGGGCATAGGCGAATCTTGAGAAAGTGAGGCGTAAGGGTCATCGCTCGAAGTATACGAGCTCGAGGTGGGTAGATTATAAAAATCCTAGCTCTAAGAATATGAATCATGAATTGGTGGAGCATACGAGTCAAAACTCGGTTAAGAAAAAGGCGGGGAGAGTTGAGCATATGGATCGTCAAAACTCGGATCATAAGAATCACGAGTCGGTGCATACGGATCCATGCTCGGGTTGTGGGGATACGAAGTCGGTGGAGAATAAGAAGGGCTTGGGCCGGAATAATCGAAAGAGGGGTCCCATTCTTCACCAATCGAAGGGTACGGGTCATCGTAAGTAGAGGGGACCCTATATCTTGGGGGAGTGGTGTACGGATTTGGATAGTCGGGAGTTTGGATGTAAGGGTTTGGATAATTGGGATTTTGGATATTAGGGTCTTCGTATGGCAAACTAGGTCGGTAGTTTGCCATCCTCGGCCGGATCAATCAAGCGGCGGAGGTATCATTTGATCGCCGTGAGTGTGGGCGGGCGGCATCGGACTTCCCGAATGAGTACCTTGCAAACACAACACTCAACAAAGGATTACGAGCATCGAGAGTAAAACAACAATTTAAACTAACTACTAACTAATATAACAAGAGAAATAATTAAAAACACCTTTTGCCTTAATCTATCCCCGGCAACGGCGCCAAAATTTGATCGAAGATTTCTTAGCACTCTAAGAATCTTCTCCGCAATAGTACGGAGTTGATTGTAGAGCGGTAAGTTTTCCCGAGTCGTGTCTCTCGAGGATAGATATAATCGTTGGTCGGTGTTTTTACTCAATCTCTTGTTAAGCTAAATTACACTACTCTAAACTAAGAAAGCATTAATCATTGGTTTGGTTTGAGTTTTGTGCTAAAGCTTGAATTTAAAAGGAGACTTTAATTAAAATGATGAAAATGAGGGTTTAGGGTGTTCGGTTCGTCTCCACGATCAATCGGTTTTTGCAAAGCACTTAATCCACGATTCGGGGTTGTCAATCCCAAATGTCGATTAAGTATTGGGGTCTTCAATCCCAATTCTCAACAAGCTCCGATTAATGGTTCTAAACGAACCTAAACCCATAATTACTAAACAAATTACATCAAATTAAGCTTACAATTAAAAGAGAATTCATGGAGGGAAAACCAAAGTTTTTGAAATTGAAAGTGGACAAAAGCATTAAATTGGAGGAAAGTCAAATCACCAAAGAGGAAAAGCTTCTTATAACTTTCAAGGCTCCAATGTTTGTTTGAACAAAAAGGGTAAAAAGCTTGAAAATGAAAGATGACTCTCCTCGATTATTGCGGTCGAGGAGGCTGATCAAAGAGGTTGGAGACAGTTTTGGCTGGAATCTGACTCGACTTATGTTGTGGAGCTTTTTGTGAAGCGTAGACTGGACGTCCCATGGTGCTTCCTGGCTCGTTGGCGTCGGATTATTTTTATCACTACCTCGATCGAGTTCATGGTTTCGCATGTTTATCGAGAAGGCAATCGCGCTGCTGATGCGCTTTCCAAATCTGATTCTCCTTGTTACGACTGGTTCACGTCACCCCCGGTGTTTCTCTTGGATCTGGTAAATGATGATATTTTGGGTAAAACGGTGTACCGCTCATCACGATCCTGACTTCAGCCCCTCGGATGGTAGTCTAATCTCGGTCCGACAGAGGACCTTGGTATTGCTGCTCTCTGGATCACGACCTGCTTGTTGCAGTATTATTTTATTTTTAGCCGGCCTGTGGCTCTTAGAGTTTTTCAATGCTCTGTTCTGTTCCTTCTACTACTAGCGTGGGGAGGGTACTCTTTCCTCTACGAGGGTTTCTCCCACAAGGGTGGGTTTACCTCGAGAGGTTTTAACGAGGCCTGAACAGATGCCTTTGGTCAAGGAACATACGTCGTGATCTCTTTTGTATAAATGCTTTTTCTACTTTTTAATAAAATCTCGCACTTTATTCAAAAAAAAGCTTGAAAATGAAAGCATCCATGGAGTTTGCAAGAAAAGAAAAAAAAAAACATAATCTAAAACCCAACACTCAACATAACAATATTAACCTAACAAGAACAACAACAACAACAAGAACAATTAATCAAGAACCAAGCATAATAATTAAGTGAAGGGAAATAAAACTACAAATTACATTAAACACCAAAGCTTCAAATCTTCAAACAGCAAGCACCACAAATGAAGGAGGTGTCACCCACTCCAACACTTGCTTAAGAACAACTAACTAATTACTAACTAAAAACTAACCAACTAAGTTAAACTAGACTAACTACTAAGCTAGCTAAAACTACATTAAACTAAGGATTATCAAATAGGGTTTATTATTGCAAGGAAAGGTAAAGGCTTGGAGGAAA
>BMAC01004832.1:0-10206 GCA_014905375.1 Phtheirospermum japonicum
GCTACCCTGAGGTTTCTGGTGTGTGCGTACAGTCTGCATTATGAGATAAGTCTGATTCATCTTTGTTGCTACCCTGAGGTTTCTGGTGTGTGCGTGAGAGACATGGTCGTATATAATTTTGATTTGGATGCAATCAATGTTTTTGAAATCGGACCGGACATTGAGTGGACTAATAACCGGTTTACCAGGTTATTGGTTTGACAAGTTGAGCCATTTTTTGGGCTAATAACTGGATTATGAAATAATATTCAACATTAGATACAAATTTTTCTTTTTTTGGCATCTCAGTTGTCTAAATGAGAAATATGATTATGAAATCGTTGTATAACTGTCCCAAATGGTTTTTAGAGTGTTACTCACTTAGCATGAGCTTATGCCTTAATTCGGTAAGCAAAAGGAAATAATATAATTTGGTTGAATCATGCATTAGATTCAATTTTAAAGGCCAAATTCAAGATATTTTGCTCATCAAATTATGCAAATTCCGACCTTTACAACAACAAAAGGCATTATAACCTTGATTCAGAATGTCAGCCAAAAAAGATAGATTTATCATGTCTTAGCTCCTGATCTCTCGCTCTCTATACAGAACAAAGCCAGAATAACTAGTCTTAACCAGATTCTGGAATTATAGCAAGGCTTTCTGAATCTCGCCAAGGATGGAATGATCCGTTATGTGAAGCTTTCTGGCATCAAAATGTAGCATAAATTTTGTTAGAAAAATAGAATAAAATGCAATAAAATCTGTCAAGAGAAAAGGGATATATGTTACTTATTATGCCACAAATCAATATTTTGGTAATTACAAAGTACCCTGAAGGTTTAGTCTAATTACACAAAAATCCCAACTATATTTAAAAACTAGAAATACCTCCTTTGATAATTGCGCCTAATGATTAATCATGCCATGCAACCACGTGATACAAATAGAACAAAAATCGTAAAAGCTACAGACCTTAAGCCAAAAGAAGAAACCTCGTAAAAGGTTCAAACGTGTTGGTTTATTGTCATCGCCGAGTAGTGAGAGCTGTTTTTTAAGATCTGCAGTGAGTAAAAGACGTAAAATATCAGTCGAGTTATGAAGATAAAAAGCACATGCTGATAGAATACAAAACTAACAAGTTCATATCAGGAAAGAAAAAAAAACACTAAATACAAAATATCACAAGGGCATTTTAGAGCTTCTGAAAAACAAAACTAAAGACATGCAAACGGGCCGGGCCACTACAAAATTTCATTGGGACAGCATTTGAAGACCCAGACATGGTTCGAAAAATAATGTATATTTGTGACGGGCCTACTCGATAAAAATCCCAGTTCGTTTCGGGCTACGCGATCACAGTCCCGCCCACCAAAAAACCCGGGGCAGGTCACGTGTCAAGCTAAAAATTGCCAACTCTGAGAACGTCATTAAATATCAATGCAAATTTGGTCTTCACACAAGACACAATGATTGGCATAAAAAGTATATCTTACTAGAATGTTTTTTTTTTTTAAAAAGCTTAGCCTTTTATCATGATACAGCAGCAAATGTCATACAAGGAACCTCAAGATTTCGATCGAACTCACCAGGATGGTGATCGAGATAAGACTTTCCGTATTTGTCCATCGAGCACGATCTATCCCTCCCATGACGCAAATCCAGATGTCGCTTTTCTGGCTTTCGGAACTTAATATCTTCCCAGAGTTTGTTGTACTCCTCTTTGTCATAAGGCTTTCTAAGAACAGCGATGAGCTGGCGCCTAAACTCAAACTGCGTGCCGAGGTTTGAGTATCTGTTGTCCTTATTTGTCTGCATAAATAGGGATCCCTAACATGAATAATTTTCATATTCAGGGGTAATTACAAAATAACCCCCAAGTACTCAGCCTAAGCATTACAAACACTCCCTTGAGGTTAGTATTTACCTTACAAATAATGGAAACAAGGGTGAATTAGAAAAGCTACCCCTTAAGTTTAGCCTAATTACAAAAACCCAAAAGTTCTTGAAAATTACAAAACAAAAAAGCTTGAGGTTTGAATTTGTATTAAACTAACCCTTCATAATCAAAAACATTTCAAACGCCCCCCTTGCATTTGTAAAAAAACTACAGTTACCCCCTTACATTTAACATATGATCAAACCTCAAGGGTAGCTTTTGTAATTTTGAAATGTCTTTTTTTCTTCTAATTACCCCAAACCTCAAGGGCAATTCTTGTAATTCACCCTAGAAACAAATCCGAAAGGGGCATTAGTAATATTCAAAAATAAGCCAAACGTTAGAGGCAGTTTCGTAATTACAGTAAAAGGTTGGGGATCGGTAGGGTTACACTAGTTAATCGTTATATGAATAGAAACACACATTTTCCAAGCCGTCGGTTGCAGCCTCCACAGCAGGGCTCGAATCCACTTCCTTGTAAAACGAAGCACGGTCCAAGATTTCCACAAACGGGCCCCACTCATCATCTCTCTGATGATTACTCTCTCTACCGTTCGACTCTTCTAATACTACCCTATCACCCGTATCCTCAAAAACGGTCCAACCCTCCACACATTTGACCCCTCGCAGTAAAACATGATAATCGGGTTCAGTTTCAATGCTCGAGGTTTCACCTCTCTCCATTTTCTCACTCTTAGCCCCACCACTCCTCAATTTCCTACGGCCCGAATCCTCGGCCTCCTCACTCGAAGTAAATCTTGATTCATACGAAGGCCCATGATTTTTTATTGACCCGCTCCTCAATTTCCTCCGGCCCGAATCCTCGGCCTTCTCACTCAAAGTAAACCTTGATTCGTTCAAAGGCCCGCTATTTTTTTTCGACCCGCCCCTCAATTTCCTCCAGGCCGAATCCTCGGCCTCCTCCTCACTTGAAGCAAATCTTGATTCGTCCGAAGACCTGTTATTTTTTTCCGACCCGCTCCTCAATTTCCTCCAGCCCGAATCCTCGGCCTCCTCCTCACTCGAAGTAAATCTTGATTCGTTAGAGGGCCAGCTATTTTTTTTGGCTCCGCTCCTCATTTTCCCTCGGCCCGAATCCTCGGCCTCCTCCTCCCTCAAAATAAATCTTGATTCGCTCGAAGGCTCCCCCTTTTTTTTTGACCTGTCCCTCAATTTTCTCCGGCCCAAGTCCTTGACCTCCTCGTCACTCGAAGTGAATCTTGATTCGCTCGAAGGCCCGTAATATTTTTTCGACCCGTTCCTCAATTTCCTCTTATAATCTGAAAATTCGCACTCTTTATTATCCGAACCCTCACCATCGCCTTCATATTTAAGGAAAGGTAAACCGTGTCCCTCGACTTTGAGTATAGAAGACTTGTCGTCTTCGATCAATTGTTTAAGCCAAAGCCCGTACGCACGATCGTTCGTCTCCTTCTCATCGGTATAGCAATCACTATTGATTTCAGGGGCATTATAGTCTTTTTCTCTCCGCTTTTTGAGCGGTTTAGTGCTCGGTTTCTTGGTTAGAATGGATAACAAGATCTTATAATCATCATCGAAAGGGTCCTCATCAAGCATCCTCGCATATCTTTTATAGTCAGACTCTGTGATATTTGTCTGATCATTTACGTCAAAATAATCGGCACAGTCGACTGATATATGCCATTTATCAAATTCCATCTCCTTTCGAACCATTTCAACTCAATAAAACTATAATTCCCCTTCTGCATAGCAAAAGGCACAAAAAAATCGAATCTTGAAGTTAATTTAGTGCCCGAATTACAGAATCATAAACAAAATATCATTACAATCTTTAAGTACACACATTAATGAAAGAGACGGAAATAGAAAATAAAATTAAGAGAAATTAACATGTAATTAGTGGCCAAATACAGAATCATAAACAAATTCTACTTATTAAACGTAACGATTGCGCTATATATACGTGAAATACGAACACTCGCACATTATTCACATATATGCATCTTCGATCTGAGATAATAATCCAATATGTATAATTTATTGCCTATACATAGCATGTTTTAAATACCCGTACAAATCGGAAGGCACAGAAGGAAACATAAAAACTTGGGCCAAGAACACAGATTACGCGTGCTTCAAACAAAGCAGAAAGTTAAAATTCTACAATCGTAATAAAATAAAAAAACTTTCTTGGATTAAAGTACCTTGAACCCAAGTTCGACGATGTGTTTTTTCTACTGTCTACGTCGTTTCAGTAGAGAGAGAGAGAGTATATAGAACGTCGATTTTATTCGCGTCATAGGAAAGTGTGCAAGTGAGGATACTATGGGACGCGACAATTATTTATGGGAGTGGATATACCGTGCCCTCGAAAAATTATTAATTTATCACAATTAAAAAAAAAAATTACAAAAATATCAAAATTACCCATCAAATTATAAACACCCCAAATTATACTTTATCTTTTTTAACTCTCCACCACCACTCCTGCTGCCGCCGTCGCCGCCGCCACCCCCATTAAGGGTGAGCAGAAATAATGGGTACTCGGTTCTGGAACCAGAACCGCATGGGCTCCGCCGAATCGGACCCACCGTTACCGGTTCTGGTTCCAAATTCTTAGAACTGGTTATGACCGGTTTCGATTGTAGGTCCACACTTTCGAGACCCGATACCAACTGGGTACCCGATGGACCGGTTACGGGACTGATTACCTGTTGGTACCAGTTTTTGACCTGATTACCCGGTACCAAGTCTTTAATATAGTAATTAATATTTTATTCTTTTTTTAAAAAATAGTTATATATTTATAAGATTTGTTTTTTGTCTAAATATATAGTAATTTTTGAACAGTTTCTTGAAAAAATATAATTTTCGATTGTTTATTATCAGTCATGTTTAATTATTATTTTATTATAAATATTAATTTAACTATTATTATTATTATTATTATAGTTTATCTATATAATTTATTATGCACTAAGATTTTATTTTTCAAATAATAAACTCAAATAAGTATCGGGTACCAGATTTTGGAACCGGTTCCAAAAATTTTGGACCCAACTAGTACCGGTTTTGGAACCGATTCTCTTTTCTTAGACTCGATTTTGACTGATTACGGTTCCGATTCCAAGAAAATGGATCGGGTACCCGATTCCACTCACACCTAACCCCCATCACCGCCACCTTCGTCACGTCGCCGCTGCCATCCCCTACTATTGTCGCTACCATCGTCGTCGTCGCCACCACGACTTCCATGTAAGAATAAGAAAAAAGAAAGAAAAGTGTGCTAAGGTTGTGCCTTCATACTGCAGCTGACACCGTCATCTCCACCGAAGAAGAGAAAAAAAAACTCTATGCGTTCGAAAATAATATTTGAACGTGCTTCATGGCGTTCGAACCAAAATTTTGAACGTTATGAGCATATTTCATTACTGGTTTTACGAACGAGTTCGGACCAAATTTTCGAACGCTTTCGAAAATAAAGTTCGAACGTGCTTCATTTCGAACACCATGAGCATGTTCATTACTGATTTTTCGAACGCGTTCGAAAATCTGGTTCGAACACATATTTTGACATCTTTTTTTATCTTATTCGTGCAATGGTGACGTGGGGGAGTGTGTGTGTGTGTTTTTACTTCAGTAGTTGGCGACGACGATGATGGCGACAGTGGCGACGATAGTGATGACAGTGGCGATGGAGTTGAAGAAGATGAATTTTATTTTTGGGTGTTTAGGGTTTCAAGGGTAATCTTAGTATTTTTGTGGAAAAAAATAATTGGGATAAACTAATAAAATCTTGTGGTGCGTATATCTGCACTCTTTATTTATATCTTTTTTGCTGCAATAAATGTATCTGCTGCCCTTGCTGTGTTATAATTTGGAAGCTTTAATAAAGTTATATCTCGGAGAAATTTAGGAAAAGTAATTTTATCCAGAAATCTATTATTATCCAAATGTAAATTAATGTGCAAATATTCTTCTACAACCCTTCCTTTAGAGCATCTTTTACTACCTCCCCATGCCTCTCATTTTTTTAATTCTCAATGTTTCATATCATCAAAATTAATCTCCAAATCACCAAAATTTACTTCCCTCCCTTTCGCTTTCCCTGTTTCTTTTATCTCATTTATCCACCTTACCCTCAAACCTACTTTTGAGTTTGCATTTATATTTTTTATACTCCAATATTATTTATATTTATCTATTATTTATATTTATCTATTAATATATATATATATATATATATATATATATATATATTCTTATTTTATTTATTTATAATAGTAATTTATAATTACTTCAAAATAATTAAAAAATTACAACAACAAGTTGATTAAGAATAAGACACATTACAAATACAACAAAAGAAAAAAGCAATAAAAATGTCACCACAACAAAAGAAATAAAAATACAAAAAAAAAATAAAAATCACTCCAACCTTTTCCGAACCTTCTCCGACCTTTTGAATAAATTTCAACCATTATCCGACCTTTTATTTGACCCTTATCCGACATTTTCAATAGCATTCAGATCCTTCTGTGACCTTTGGAAAAATAATAAAATTTTAATTTTTGGATATATATATATATATATATTATTTTTGAAATCTTTTATTTATAATATTAATTTATGATTACTTTAAAATAATTAAAAAAAAAATACATCAACAAGTTAATTTAAAGTACGACATATTACAAAAGAAAAATATACAACAAAAGAAGATGCCACACACAACAAAAGTAATCAAAATGCAACAAAAGATAAAATCACTCCGACCTTTTTCGACCCTTCTCCGACCCTTTTGATTAGCATTCTGACTATTTATCTGACACTTATTCGATCTTTTGAATAGATTACGACCATTATCCGATCTTTCATCCGACCAGAAAATCCGTGTTTCTCTTCATGTAACGAAAGTAATCGCACATCGGTTGAGTTGGTTTTGAGTTTGCGTAGGTATTGTGGGCCAAATACCATTCTCACCGCATGACAAAATTGAACTAAGCACTGACTCGCTACTTATTCAAACACACAGAGATACTCATCTATTTGGTCAGCGGGACTCCTATATGTTAATTGACGTATAGCTGTTTGTGCACTTTTGGAGTGCTGGAAATCCTTTCCCCCCTATAGGTGTAAACATGAAATAAGCAATTAAATGTTTATCTTTTATTTTGTTATATAAGATCCACATAAAACCACACATAAATTCCAATTGAGAAAATCACCTTTATTTGATAATAAAAACAAATACATTAGAAGAAATACGAACATTACGAATTAAAACATAATATGTAAAATGCAAAATAAATCAAAACAACATATAAATAAAGACCTAATTATTCTTCAGCACCGCAAGCAATGTCACATGGGCTACGCGAGTGTCTTCTGACATGATCGTTATATCTTCCATCGTCAAATCCTTGTGCATCTTGAGTTGTTCTATGTACATGGACTCTTCAACGTTCATAAAATCTCTACCCTGCCCTTCTTGTATTCTTTCAAATCGCGATTCACAATCACCTACGTTGATCATATTTTCCCCTTTTCTCCTTCCCCCCTTAAGCTGCTTTTTAGCCCATTGGACGACAGAAATGTGCTACTGTCAGCCCCTCCGACATTAAAGTTAGTGCCAAAACCATAGTGTGATCACCTGATTCAGAGGTTCTATATTCTTTTATCCTCGTGTTTCCAAAGACGCTGCTTGAAATTTTGGACTATCTCTAAGAACCTCCCAGCAGTGTATCCATCTGAAACCAGTCCTTTTCGGTCCATTATCACATTACTCTTGAATTGCATTTGAGAGGCATTGGAATCATCTTCACCACTCCTGTGGTTTTGCTTCACCCTGTTATAGAAATTGTTGAATAGTACACAATCGACATTGAATAGATAAAAACAAGTTTTTACTGCTTTCAAAGTCCTCTAGACAAAGTTTTCCTTAGTAACAACGGTATTGTAGTAATTTGTAATGCGCATCCAGAAACTCTCATCATATTGGTTTGCGACAACAACAGAGTCATATCTCACAGTGATATAGGCTTCGCAAAGTAACTTATCCTCCTTGTTTGTCCACCGCGCAGTGGCTGCCTCTTTGTCGCGACTAGCCTTGACTGCCTCTTTGCCGCGACTGGCCTTAGGTTGCGTGGGCAGTTCTTAGTCACTATCAAGACATATTTTATCCAAACTATCAACCCCAGCACTTAACCTCGGAGTAACACCACCTTCAGAACTACCGTCAAAGGTCAGGGTTGGTGTGAAACTACCGCGATCCGAAAATCCGTAAGTATTATGCATACCGTTGTGGGGATTTGTATACATATGCATTTGAAAACGTGTATACATTCTTTTGAATGAATGGAGAAGAAGTGTAGTTTTTGTGTATTATCATATCGGGGGAAATTTTGAAATTAGGAATTAGTTGAGCTGTCGAAAGATCACGAGAAATATGTAAATTTCTCCGGTAGTGAGGAATTTCCGATGACGGACTATTATCAATATTAGATGAACTAGAAATGTTAAAATTTATATTCATAACTACAAAACGTATAGATGATGGATTATAAAATATGTGAGAGTGGAGAGTTTGAGGTGTATATAAGTAGAGTATTGTGTAGTGTATTAATAAATAAAAATTGATGATAAAATAAGGATTCTGATGAGATTGGATGATGTAGAAATTTTGGTTGAATAATGTTTTTTATATTAAGATGTGATATTATATATATATATATGTGGTGGGTTCAAATAGAACCATGTCATTTATAATGCGAACCTGTGAACTAGTGCTTTTTATTATACAATCACAGTGCTTTATTAATATTTTCAGTTATATAAACCAGTAGTGCTTTTTATTAGACAATCCTAATGCTTTTAATCAAATAACCGAAAATACACAAAAAATCTGATCCATCCATTTAATTAGATTTAAGGCTCATAATAGACCCCAAGTTTCACATATAATGACATGGTTTCTCATTTGATCCTATAATATATATATAATAATATACATACACAGCACATACATTCTTGATTTTTTCAACTATAATATTAAGTTTATGAGTACTTAATAAATTTTATTAATAAATTTTTACTATTTAACACACACACAACACACACACATATATATATATATATATATATAATATATATAATATATATATATTACGTACACACAAAAGCAAAACAATAAAAGCCAAAAAGGAGATGCGGGCTGCCGAAAAAAAAAAAAAAAAAAGAAAGAAAAAAGCAAGGGACAAAGAGTTCAGAGGTGGCCGGTCCACCTCAATCTCCTACCTAACGCGTGCCTATTGGTCGAGGGCGGCACCTGCCGCCCACCTTCTCCTTTTTTTTTATCCCTTTTCTTCTTCCCCTACATTCCCATATCTCTCCCCACATCCCCTCCCCCCATTTATCCAACCCCTCTCCATTCCCTCCCCACCAAACCCCCAACTATAGATGCTCTTATCATCACATTTTTAATTATATCTTCAACTCACTTGAACAAAGGCCCAATCGAGTAATAGTCATTTAGATGAGTTTTTTTTTTCTTTTTGGTAAGTGGGGTTGACGACTGTAGACATGTCAATTTTGAGTTCGAAAATATGGAATATATTAATTTACATATTTATTTTATTTTTGATATCAAAATTAAAATTATTTTTAATTAAAGAAATATTACTACTTCTGTCCTGTTCTATCTGCCGCATTTTGAAAATTTCTTTTTTCCATTTTATCTGTCGCATTTATATTTTCAAGAGATAATCATTGTTACTTTTTTACTTTCTCAATAGAAAATAAATGTTACTTTACTGCTTTAATCCCTACCTTTATTATTTAACACTTTTAATTATTTTAAACAAAAGGATATTATGGTCATTTGATACTTATAATTATAACATCAATCATCTTTCTCAATTTCCATAAAATGGTCAATTACGACATACAGAATGAGATCGATGGAGTACATTATCATATATTAGTTATTTGGTCATTAAGTCAAATTCATTATATGAATATATATTGATCGAAGAATTCTTAGCACTCTATGAGATCTTCTCCGCAATAGTACGGAGTCGATTGTAGAGCGGTAAGTTTTCCCGAGTCGTGTCTCTCGAGGATAGATATWATCGRCRGTCRGTGTWTTTASTTACTCTCTTGTTAATCGCAATTAAACTAAATCTACAATAAGAAAGTATTAAGTCATTGGTTTGATTTGAGTTTTGAATTTAAAAGAGGGCTTTAATGAAAATAATGAAAATGAGGATTTAGGGTGTTCGGTCCGTCTCCACGATCAATCGGTTTT
>BMAC01004841.1:0-16669 GCA_014905375.1 Phtheirospermum japonicum
AATTAATAACAACCATTGGATCAAAAGATAGTTACAAAAGGGGTGAAGGGCATGATACCTTCTTGTCACCATGTCATTTCCATATACTCAATTCATGCCTACTAAGCCCATTCAAGCAAAAATCAATTAATAATCAGAGCATAATTCATGAAACTCGACTAATATCATACTTGCACATTAAAATTCCAAGTAAAAGCTTGACCAACATGCCTAATTAATTCTTAAACGCAGTTTTCTGAAATAATTTTCATATAACTTCCAAAGCCTAAAATTTCCCACTGGTCGTGCTAAATATGCATGCCAAGTAATATATTTAGCACGCCAAGGTAATATTTTCCAGAAAATCTGACCTGATTGAACACTTTGATGGAACTCAACAAAGGCCCCACATTGCTTGTCAATCATTGTTAAATCAGCTCAGTGGGACACTTATTGGGACGACCTAAAATTTCTCACATTTTCAGTAGTTCCTAATTATGTCAAATCGCAGGACAAACGATTATGCATGTTACTGGACCTTCATAAAAACGATCAAAAACACAGTTGAAATTTCAAGATTCTAAATCCCATAGTCCTACACTGAGCCTCTCAACTGACATGACCGACCACAAAACTTTGTAAGTCATACTGAAGCCTATAAACGCTACTAAAATGAAATGCCTGAATAACATCCACGAGAGGAATATGGCAGTTCTTGTTTTTGCATCTTCTCAAGAGCTCATGCCCCCCTCTATATGATACCAAGTCCAAACCAAATCTACCTCTAAAAAACACATCATTATGAATCAAAACATCTTGAGTACTAAAGGTGGGAATCTCTAATCAACAAAATTAAGCCACACCACCAATCACTAAATGCTACAAGCGAAAATTTATAAAAACTTGGAAAAAAAAAAAAAAAAAAAAACTTATTCCCTGAATTGAGCTATATATATGTTACAAATCCTTTTATAAAAAGGATTGTCAAGCTACCTGCTAACTCGGAGTGAGGTGTGGGCTTATACGACCAACAGAAATGAACTTAACCATCAAGAGCCATTCAACTTATAACTGCTGGGCAAAAACCTAACAGCACCATGCTGTTTCAACTTTGCAAGAGCTTCTTGTGTCTTACCACGCTTGAGATCCAAATAAATTGCAGTGAGAATAGCTTGCGTACTTTTGGGTATATCAGACAACGCCTTCATCACAAAGTGTTGAGCCTGCTCAAGGTCTCCCAGCAACGCAAAGTTTGCAGCAAAATTTGCTAGAATTATTCCACGTGCCTCTTCAGGACTGGAAAGCACTACCTGGGATTCATCGTTTGATGAAACAGCATGAGAAGCTATTGCCCCACATTTTGAATCGTCGTTATCAACCACTTTTTCCACTTTCCACTTTTCACAGTCTTCTCGGCTATACGGAAGCTCAACATTGTTCCCACTTGAAACATACTTCATCAAGTGTTCAGCAGCTTCCTTCGGCTGATTTAGTAGGCACAGAGCCTCAGCTGCATACATGGTTCCCAGGAAGATGTATATCCTAGAACATTCAGGAAGTTCCAATAGAGACTTTGCTGTCATTAGGGCTATCAAGGGATTTCCCAGCGCCAGCTCCACATAAGCCAAATCAGCAAGCACAGCTTGCTTCATCATATGATTTTCCTTCATACAATTGTATTCGTAGTCAGTAATAGAACTCTGCAGTGATGATGCACTATGATTGTTTCCACTCTTTTGCTCTTTCACTTCACCATTTGAATTAACTTGACTTGAACCAGATGATACGTTGGGTTCCTTCGGATCACCACCACCGACATTTTGGTGATTCGAAAACATTGTTTCTCTCGACTCGTTTTCCTCAGCACTAGGTGGTGAACCAGAACTAGAATATTTCGCATGAATAGAGTCCAACAAATACAAAGCATTGACAAGACACTGCCAGGCAAGAGTTATTGAGAGTTCTGGTTGCTTGCCATCACCTGCAAACAAATCATCCTTTCTAACATGTTCCCACTGACCATTTGACAGGTTTCCATAACTCAAAGCAAGCTGTCTCCATTTTCCTTTTCCAATAACATTAACTCTGATATCAGATCTGTCAGAAGCAGAAGAGTTAGATGTTATCAGTCCCTTTTCAAGAGCCGTCAGACAGCACTCAGCAATCCGTAGCCACAGAAGAGGTCTGTTGTAAAAAATTAGACTGGCCTTTTGAAAACAGAGCGCAGCATGCAAAGGTCTCCCACAGGCCAACAGGTGCATACCACAATTATATGATATTAGAAGGGATTTGTCCTGAGTCATAGTTAGGAGTTTTGGAGGTTTCTCTTTACGTACAAGCGAGAAGTTCTTTAGTGCTTTGGAGAAGAATACACCTGACGTATGATGCTTGCCCAGCTGGTAATAGATGCACCCAAGATTGTTGTAGTACATGCTAGAGATACCTATCTCCGTGCGGTTGCCTGTTGCCATCAAAAGCTTGATTGCTTTGCGATGGTTCCTGCGAGCATATTCAAGCTGTGACTTCAAATAAAGAGCCAGGGGATAATCTTTGCCACGAGCTAAGTTCATAGCCATCTTAACTTCACGCTTAGCTGCTTTAAGGTTCCGCGTGAGAAGCAAAAGGCGAACCTTGTAAAGGTGCAGCTTAAGCCTTAAATCAACAACTGATAAGGACTCCTCTACTTGGCTCCTCAATAGATCATTCGAAGATGCAATACCAGAAAGTCGTTCAAGGTTCTGCCCACTAATGTCCAGAGAAGATAGCAACTGCAATGATTCATCTTCAAGTGCTTCCTCAGATAATGTTCTAGATAAAGAGTTTTCCAATGTATTTGCAGCAACAACTGAATCAGAGTGAGAAGAATCGGCAGTGGTCGGGTTGCTCAGTAGTGAAGTAGATTTCAAAACTAATGAAGATTGTTGCTGCGCTGCGGTTCCATTCTCTACTTGACTGATCAAGCTATTGACACGAAAAATCTTCTCCATGTAGCTTATCACATCCTGAATAACAAATTTCAATTACTCATCCAAATGACATAACAAACAGTACATCAAAGTCTAAAAACATCTTTAATTCAAGTTAATCAACGAATAACAAGTGAATAGGACAGTTGGGCATTTCTTTGCCTTGTAACTAAAGGCAAATTCTATTTAGATATTTCGCTTTCAAAGTTGAGTGAGAAGGAATTGTAAATTAGATATAACCCATACACCAGCTCATACCAAAAACTACTTACAGAAAAAAGCAGTGATTTTGGACTCTGCCGAAAACAGTCAACAAGCAGAAAAGAGAGGGCAAATTCAGCTTGAATACCATTTCAATTTATTCTGTTAGAGAAAATGTTTTACCTCAAAATGCTATTGTTGATGAAAATTCTCAGAAAATACACTATTCACTCACTTTCACTTTTCTTCAATCGATCACTTCTACTCATTATTCAAAAAATATAAAACAAAAACTCCAAAACACCAGTCACTTTCACTATTCACCCATTCATCATATCCAATCACTAATTTTACTATTTCTATATATAATCAGCTTTCATTCTATTTTCACCCAATATCCAACACACTCAAACTTCATTCTTCTTTCATCACTATTCTCGAGTAGGGGAGAAAAAATCCATAAGGTAACTATACCCAGTCACAACCTCAACATCTCTTTCTCGAATATTTAAATTCCATTAATATTATTCTCCATCATTCAAGGCATCATACACCCAGAAAAAAGCTTACTCTTACAGCATGAATAAAAGCTCAAATACAGTAAGAATGACACTTCAATATGTATCATTAATACCCGAAGAGTGGTTGAAACGATAACTTTCCGGTTCAGTATGGTACACATCCAACGATGAACCTTTAGGTGAGATAACAGTCTTATCTTATGAGTTATGCCATGCAATATCAGCTCCAACATTCATCATTTTCCAAGAAGAGATGGAAAGGAATAAATTGCCACCACGAAAATATAAGCTATTCTGTATCGAAATCCTACATCCACCATCACAGATCAACTACTTCAAATGCCACTCCATATAAACTTGAATGACTTTTTTGAAACAAGCCCAGAATGTTCACGTGAGTTCTGAAAACAAAATATTAGTGAATCATCGTTCTCTCCTTATAATTTTTAGGCTTAACAAGTTCACCCATTGACTCTTGATTTGGTCACCAGACACATCAACCGGACTAGAATTGTTTGGGGCCCCTTAAAAATGAGAATGGCTAAGAAAAAGAAATTTGCAAAAAGAAGCATAAGAAATGCAACTCATAGAGGACTCTAGACAGATGCTGTAAAAAAGAAATCAGAAGACAAAAGTTTCAACATCTTTCAATTTCAGATAAAGTTATGCCATACAAAAGCATTTGTAGCCTTGGTCCTGAATAAATGCCAAACTCGGAGAAGGGATTAATCAGCATGCAGTAGACAGTTGGAATATCCTCCCCAGAACTACAGACTAGGCATCATTAACAACACCCAACAAGTGGCTACATCACCCAACTGGTTAAAGCAAGTCAAAGAATCAGACATACCTTGCAACTTAGTATCAGCTTTTGAAAGTTCCAAACAACAGCAAATAGAGTAATGATATGATATTGAGCTTTCTGATGTCATACTCCAAATGCTTATTTAATAAGGGAAAGAAAAAACTACAAGCACAACTAGAAGTTTTAATATTTACTTATAATCATCCATCTTAAGGCCAGATTGGAATGTCAGAAGCAAAAAAATCCACACAGGATGTTAGATCACTCTTATTTAAATGAAAACAAATCAAATTATAAGTTCAATAGAGATATACCTTATATTTGAATTTCAAGAACTCATTTAAGTGTGTATTAGTGTCTCGTGACTTATTGAATCATTCTCAGGTACACATATAACCCTTTCTGACTCGATTATATAGAGTAACTAGACAAACCAAATGCAGGTTCTTTTATATTTGCCCAGAACATAAAACAAAACATGTCCTCCCTTTCACATCAGAAGTTTAGGTCTTTCCGTTAATATGATGTCAAGAGAACTTTGTAATCAATACAAATAATAAACGACAATATTTCTCGAAAGTCATGGACATTTACATAATTGAGTTAATCAAACTACCAATAATGTAAATTAAATCTACCCTAGTAAGCACAGGGGACTTACAGCAGATCTTGATGCATGATGAGATAGTAATGCGACATCCAGCAACAAAAGGCATATACGAAGGGCTGTTCCCTGCATGTCATCTTCCAAAAGTTAACCAATAGACCCCATCACAAGTATCATTAAACGGATTTGTGATTAATGTGCAATAGTCACCTCATCAATAGGTTCGATGTTCTGATACAATGTGTCCAAATACGAGAATGATTTCGCATAATCATGAAGATGAAACCAGATAACAGCCTGCAATCAGATTCGTACATGGAATATAAGATATGGACAAAGTGATAACTTCAGATATCTGAGGAACCAGTAGCAACCGCAGAAATAAAAAACATACCATGTTGAACATTGCTACTGAGGTATCAAACTCGTCGTTATAAACAACTGATGAACTAGACTGATGCGCAGCATTATTGGTTCCCTTCATCCCGGCCATAGGTTTTCTTCCATCATTGCTAGTAACGTCTAAGTGTTCTCCAGATGCATGGGATAACTCTTCGCTTTGTTTCTAAATTGAGCAGAAAAAAACAAAAAGGAAAAAAAAATGATTCAAGTAATGAAAAACTTGGGTTCACAGAAAGTTTAAAATTCCACAAAATTACAAAATCAAGGGAAGGAAGAGAATGATGTTATGTTCACCAGGAGTAATGAATGGCAGAAATATTCATGTGCCAAGAGATGACGAATACGTGCATAATGTGCTTATATATATGGAGGCAACAGTACATACAAATACCGACTGCAAGGGACAAAACCATCTGTATGGTTTCAAAGCACAAATTACAGCTATGCAAATCTACGACTAGTCGTAAACTTTAAGAACCAAAGAACCATGCTATTCAAGATCCCATTAAGGTATTTTGTTTCATATATCCATAGTTGAAAAAGGCGAGAGGCGCACCTAAGCGCAAAGCCTTCTGGAGCCTGAGGCGCAAGGCGCACGGCTAGGCGCGCGCCTTTTGCACATAAGGCGCAAATTTTAAAAAAAATTGAAAAATATATTAACTTTGTTTTTAGATTACAAATAAACAACTACATGGTAAAAATAGTTATATTTCAAAAAAAAATTATTCATGGTAACCCAGAAGAGCAAACCAAACATTAAACACAAAAGTTATAACAATTATTATGACATGATAACAACTATTATATTCATTTGGGATGTTAATAAGTGTGATAAGTTCTTAAATTAATTACAAAAAAAAAAAAGATATTGAGCACGTTTGCCAGGCGCGCCTAGGCGCAAAAAAGGAACACTAAGGCGCAAAAAAAAGGCGCGCCTTTCGCACAGCGCCCGCCTTTTGGCTGGATAGGCGTTTGGGCCATCGCCCTAAGCGCCTCGCGCCTCAGGCGCGCCTTTTACAAATATGCATATATCTTTCAATTATCTGCTGATATTTATATTTTTTAATAAAACTCGAAAGACTTTTACTCCAAGTGGTAGATTGTCTTAATATTTAGAAGATTACATAATGTGCAGCACAGGAGATCTGTTTGGAAACAGCAACCGAATGCTTGAGATTTGGGTGCTTTTTTTAAGGGTTCCTGCAACTACCATGCAGATGATGTAATTGTGCAAGATTTTCTTTACCGACTGTGTATTGGTATAAAAATCATGAACTGCAGTTAATGAGGTTGATGGATCATTCGAATGTGATCTCACTGGAGCATTTTTTTTCTTTTCAACAACGACCAGGGACAAGCTTTTCCTTAATTTGGTCATTGATTATGTACCTGAGACTATGTATAAGGTCCTAAAGCATTATACCAAAATCAGAGGATGCCGTTCATCTATGTCAAACTATACACATATCAGGTTCTTTGATCTATCGTATTTGTCTCTTTTTTTTTCTCTTCTTTTTTTTCTCAGGGAGCTTCTGTAGGGTTCAGCTACCACTAACTCAACAAATTTGCAAGTCTGTTTCAGTTATTTAGAGGGCTTTCGTATACGCATATGGTTCCAGATAACAAATAAGAGTTTCAAAGTTTAAATCATTCTATTGAATAGTAAAATAGTCTTACATTGTGGGTTTCTGAAAGAGGTACAGATTACCACTTAGGCGGATAAAAGTCGAGCATTAAAGATTTAGGCCTCATATGCTTCCCTTTTCAAACCACTATTTAAAGTTTTATAAAAAAGATTACTGTTTGAAAATTGTTCATTGAATACATTATTCAATCTTTACCCAGTATCAAGACCTATTCCAGTTACTATACCCTACACTCTCTTTCAGTCCCACCATCTCCCAACCTTCCTCACTTTCAACCAAAACCAATAAAGGCCCATTTCTGTTCCTCATTTCTGCCAACTTCTATGGTACCATCGGGACAAATCATCCAGCAAGTTCAATACTGGTTGGGCTGTACTTGCAGATGCTCATCGACTTCTTTCGACTATGGAATAAGAGTTTGACCGATTGTTGAGAGAGAAGAGTAGAAAAGAAGTACAGGGAGAGGAAGTACTCATTGGCGGAGGTAAATAGCGCAAAGAATGGATTATCCATACGAGTGTTACCGGGGGGAGGAGGGGGGGCAGGAAGAAAAGAAAGGAAAGACAGAGGTGCTTGGCTTTGGAGTTGGGTTTGACTGGCTGATGACTATGAGTCTAATGCGGGAGGAGAAGCGTAGCAATAGGAAGTTTGGGGAGAGGAAGTAATATGGAGGTGTTGAGTTCTATCAATACAGAAGAATGGATATAGCCTTCTATGTGAAAGAAAAGTGCCAAGCAATTCGGAGAACAATTACAAAAGGTCAAACCCGTACCTTCCTTACAAAGTGACTTTGAAAACATAATAATTTAATGGAATGTGCATTGAAGAGAGAGAGAGTTGGGTGTACCATTATCTTGATAAATCAATTTTATAATGTAAAAAATCTTATTAAAATAACATCCAAACATGTTCTATTTTCACTTCTAACACTTACTTTCATGTATAAAAATACTCAACCAAACATCAATTCCTTTCCAAACCTATATAAATTTTCATTTCCACACTTTCAACCTAATTATATTTTCATCTCTCCCATGAAAACCAATACAATCCAAAAATCATAACACAAATAGTGAAAATGGAAAAGCTCAGTGAAAACACAACCATATGCGCCCACATAATTGATAGAGCATTTTGGGAACATTTTACTACTTTAAAAATATCCTGATTAATAATAATATAAATATATTATTACACTAATATAAACATAATATCCCAATCACTACCTTAATATAATAATATATCTTCCAACCATTGTCTATATAATAACAATATATATTTACATAAAAACTTGATGTGACTACAATACAGGAAAGTAGAAAGTGTCAGTAATCACATGATCTCATTTAGCACATATTCCTCAGTACAAATCCCCAATTGCATTTCCCCAAAGCAACTCAAAATGGTTCCAAACCGAACCCCAATATTTCTCTAAGAAATTTCTAGACGTAGCTTGGCCAAATCAACACAAGAGTTTACTGGAAAGGAACTAGCTTTACATAGTGGACTTTGGATTCTCTTTGTCTGTTACTCTAACCCTTTAGTGGCAATCCCTGTCAATTGTCATATTGATTAGGGAATTGATTTCAACTGAGAGTTGGGTGTACCGTTAACCAAATCAAAGAGAACCCTTTGTGTAAAGATAAAACTATAATTAAGATGAACTTATTCCAGGGCACCTTTTAATCAACGGTGAAAAAATAAGGTGAATTTAAACTAGGGATCTACACTAAAGCAATTTGGGTTATATCAAGTGGACATAAGTCAAGCTTTGGGTTCTATTTCTCATGCAAAAAGTTCAAGTTCGTCAGGGGAACAAAAATAACACAAGACAAAAATACAAATTCTGAGAAAAGAGCAAAACAGAACAAATTAGGCTGTGAATGAAATTAAAAAAAAAATGAATGGATAAGATTAAAAGGAAGAGAACCTTTAGCTCTACAAAATAGAGCCGAACTGTGAAGTTTTCACTATTTTACTTGTAACATTTAAATGTAAAATGTAAAAATTAATCTCCAACTTCAGGAATCAAAATCATAGAAAATAAGTTCTCAAAAAGAAAAGAAACAAAAAAAGGATCACAGAAATAAGTAATGGAACAACTCCTTCACGACAAGATATCCTAGACTACTAGAGATTCCTAGTTAATGTAAAATCTATGTCATTTAACCAAGTTCAGACCCCAAGTCAACTTTAAATGAGAAAACTTGAATAACCTTTGGTTTAAGGACACATGTGCTTGACAACAACAGTTATCTAAACCAGAGATCTGATAACTGGGGATCAAGTTCCATTCTTTGGAATGTCCGAAAAAAAGAGTAAAAATAACTCCTCAAAATTGGAAATCACACCCCCAAAATATAATAAGCAGATTACCAATTCCAACAATCTGTTAACCGGATATCAAATTGTAAATAATATAACCACATTTTTTTTAATCTAGAAGTTATATCACTTATAAATAAATATTTTTCATTTGTTAGTATAGTTTCACCAGATTAACATGTTTACACTAGTCATAATACATGTTTTAATATATGTTATGTTTAATTTGTATACAAGCTGTGGGTGATTTCTTTATTATATACAACAAAATCTAAAAATGGAATTTCATGCAGTGTTTAAAAAACTTTTCTAATTTAGTATTTTTCATATATTAATAGTCTTAATAAATTAACATGTTTACAATGGTCATAATATATGTTATAAATTTCGATATCTGTTATATGCAAAGTTATTGACCAACCATAGGTGACTACCAATGATTTAAAAAGGCGTGAGGCGCCCCAAGATGCCAAGCATGTCTATAGCCTAGCGCTCGCCTCAACGAAGTGAGGTGCTCTAATAAAAAAATTACAAATATATATATATATATGTGTGTGTGTGTGTGTGTGTGTGTGTATTTATAATGTACAAATTTCAAAGTTTTAAGATATAACAAGTTTGTAAAAAAGGACAAAAAGGTAAAAGGGAAAAAGGAAAAAAAATAAATAAATAACAAACCAGCCGACGACGACAATGCCCGCCAGATGAGAAAAGCACAGGGGCTAGTGTGAGGAAAAGAGACGGCAGCAGGATTTTTCTTCTATATTTAGTTTGAAAATTGGAAAATTAACCCTTGAAATTAGAGTTTGGGACTCAATTGCGCGAGGCGCTCGCCTCAGGCCTCATGTGCGGCGGCGCCTTTTCAATCGCTGGTGACTACTTTACATTATAACAACAAATCTAAAAAATAGAGTTTCATACCGTGTTCAGACAACCTATCTAGCCAAAACACTCCAATAGAATCAGATTCTGATTATCTTCAGTTATCACATTTAAAGTTTAAATGACTCTCCGTGACAAACAATGGTGCCTAAATTTGATTAAATCCCTTTCAAATGGAAAAAAAAAAAAAAAAAAAAGGCGAGAAACTTTGAGTAACTTTCATATCATATACCACTATAACACAAAAAATAGGTACCTACTTTGCTCTGAATTGTTTAATAAATGTCTTCTGAAATGAGACGAGACGTGAATAAAAGAAAATCTCATCATAAATTTGATGCCAATATTCTGTGCAGATTTGAGCTTCTTGTTCAGCAGGGTAGATGAAACAAGTATTTGTCCAGACAAAAAATTCAGACTAAAGGGGAAAAAGAAAAAAGGAAGAAAATTAGAACATTAAATCTATCCGAATGCAAAACGAACAATTGGTCACGTCAGCCACCAAGAAAAAAACGTAAACCGATCATGTGCATAAACAAAGCCAAAGCAATATAGCCTGGCTATTCAGTTCAAATTGAGACGCTCAAAAGCATATATAACATTGAATGCAACCTACAGATCACAACTTTCGGGAGTCCCAACTCAGAAACCATATGGATCAATGCTCTTCATATCTTTAGAAGCACCAACTTTTAAGCCCATTCACATGTTACCTTTAATAGCTTTGCGCTTAGGAGTCTATGACAAATTTAGTCCTTGACATATCCAAAAAAAATATTTCATAGGATAGGGTTTAGGGTAAATAATCACAAGGGAACAAAAAAGCTATCTATCTTGCACTTTTCGTAATTCATTGCCAGAGCTGAAATGAGTGTCGCAAGCTCTTAATTTTCTTCATCTATAGGTTACTAAATTAGTTGACATAAGATAAGAATCAATGCAGCAGTTTTTTCTTGCCTTCAATCTACAAAGAACCTAGATGTTAGTCATTTGTCAAGTACCCATCATCAAAAGATAAGAACAACATCCCACCCATATACTGATATACACGCAAACATGAATGCTACAAAATTGAAAAAAAAAAAAAAAAAACTCATCCATCACCCCCGTGAGGGAGTGAGTGTTGGTTTACCATATAGATACTAACCTGGATGTTTTCAAGTGCTTCAATAAGCCTTTTAGGATCTGAACAGCCATCTTGAAAGTTCTCAGCAATGGCTATATTATGGCGAACCTAAGAAGTGATATAGGATGCATCAGTGATTAAAACTGCTGTCATATCATTTTGATTTGGTTGAACATTTGGTACAAACAGAAAATCATGAACTCCAATTGCAATTAATACAATCCTCCTCCGTTAACCTAGTCATTCAAGGTTCTGGAGTCTAGATTGACATTCAAGTGAGTCTTTCAAGCCCATTTACATTACTACAAAAATCTATAGTAAATTGTTCATCTGGAGGTAAATGGTTTTACTTGGTTTTATAATTTATCGATAAACTAAGCACACCTGAATGCCAATAAATAGGATGAGGCATAATCTCGGGGCTTCTGTATCTTGTAAATTGAGTAATTGATGCAAGACAGTAATATGAGATTTAAAGGAAGTCATGCGAAATAGATTATCCAAAGAGTAAACTATCAACCAGAAAAAAAATCCTGAAAACAAAATTTACGAAAACAGGCATAAAGATTTATCAAACAAAAAAATACCCTAAGAAACCTATCAATCACTCCAAGACCTACCAAGAGTCTCTGGATAAAAAGAACTTAACCGTAACAGAAAACCAAGTTCAAAGCATGAAAGAAATAGAAAATCAAACTTAAAAGCAACTAGTTGTCAAACTTATATAACAAAACAAAAATAGTGCGAGAATAAAATCCTAGTCAAAAGACTAACCAAAAAGGGGAAAGATATTACAGATCCCAGCTAAAAGAGAACTTAAAAACTCTTGCGAGTAAAAATTCACTACATTAGGCATTGCTGTCCTAACCCATTTTCATTGTCAATTTATTCTCCCAAAATAAACAAAATCATACATCAAGTTTTCTAATACAACTTTCCTTCAGATACACACATCTCCCAAAACATATCCACCAACAACACATGAAATAAATAAGTAGATAACGAATATATTAACACTCCTTAGCATTCTTCCTGCAAAATAATCATCAAACATGTAATTTACCATCTTCCAAGTCAAAATCACCAAAACATTCTTATTTGTAATTACAACCAGCCTCTTCACCTTATATTTTCTTCGGTTCTCCCTATTATAAATTTGGCCTAGAATATAATTCATCAGTAAACAGTAAGGTTTAGATTGGTTGGTTATAGTTTTATCGCCAATGATCATGAAGGAGATTGCTCAAAAGTCTTTTATAAAGTTCCGTTGCCAGAATCTTTTTACTCAAATAGTAGATTTTTGAGATATAAAGGTTAAACAGAAAAGGCAAGGTATTATAGAGAAGTGATAGAACGGTCATTCCCTCTTGTATTGAGATACCTACTTTGATACAATTCCAGTTAAACTGCTTTAGATCAATAGCCTTGTAACTTCAATTAGTTAAATCAATGTATTACTATTTTATCAATTTACAAAGTTATTTACAGTTCAATAGGCATACATCCAATCCACCTAAAATAGTATCATATTTCATCAATACAAATTATTATCAATAGAAAATGAATATTTCAACTTAAATTCATTGTCATATTTCAAATTTATCAATTGAACATAAATTATTTTAAAATATATTTACTACTCAATAAACATGTGTTTAATCAACTAAAACTTCCGTCTATTTATCCATTTTACTAATAATACAAATTAAGTATATTCACAATTCAATGCACAAACAATTAATCAGCTAAAAGATCTATTGTAATTTACCAAGGTAATCGAATGAATAAGAATGTAAGCTAATCTACTACTTATACTTTAATTTAACATAAGGACACTATTATATCATCACTTTAATTTAATGTATTCAACAAATTAAGTGAAAAGTCATCTTATCACAAACAAACAAATATCTTCTTATAATTCATAGTTACTATCAGAAATTATTGTACATTCCTAGATAATATATATGAATTATAAGAAAGTTCCTTAGAAATATACTGAGCACATATTTAGTAGAATGTACATGTGATTTTATCAAATCATTAAGTTTATGATATGAATGGGTCGTGGCACCGTTGGGTATCAGAAATTGTTGTACATTAATAGATAATATCTAAATTATAAGGAGGTTCCTTAGAAATATACTCAACACATATTCAGTAGAATCATTTGTTTCAAAAAAAGGGTCGAGACGTAAGCCTTGAGGCGCACTTGGGAAAATTGCTCGAGGCGGGCACATCGGACACCTATATCTGGAACGTGCGCCTCAAAGTGTCAAGACTGACGCCTCAATTTAATTTTTTTTTTTTTTTAATTTCCACTTTCTTTTTTTCTTTATATATTAAAAAAAAGTATAAAAGAAGCCAAATAGAAGACCAGGGTTGGATCTACTCACTAAAGGTCTAAAACATTTGGCTGAAAAGTGAAAATCCTAAAATATCGCCATTGCTCTCTCTTCTCTGTTAGTATTTTATAAATATGTGAATGTGTGTGTGTGTGTAATACTAAAAAAAATTAGAAACTCACTTTTAAAAACCACAACTTACCGTTGGTAATTTTTTGTAATAGTATATATACAATACTAACAACTGAGTTTAAAAATGGAGAACACAACGAGTTGTTCAAACCATTGCAAACAAATGATTCTCTATTAAAAAAATAAAATGATTAAGAAAATTTGTTTTGCTACTTAATTTGGACTCCGTTTGTTCTTTATTGCTTTGCGTTGTTTTCTAGGTGTGATGAATTTGGGGTTACTTATTAGGATTGATTTTGATGTTTTTAATCTTGTTTTTGTTGAACTATTGGGGTGATTAATAGTTATTGTTGAACTTTACGTAGTTTTATTATTTTTAGATTTTTTTAATTTTGTTTGGAACAAATTTGAGGCGCACGACTCATTCCGCCTCGAGGCGTACGCCTCGCCTCATTCGAACAAAACACCTCATATCCGCCCTTCCGATTTTTAAATCATTGAGTAGAGTGTACATTTGATTTATCAAATCAAATTTATGTTATGAATGGGTCATGGCACCATTGGGTTATATAAGACTTTATGAGTTTTTTTGTTTTCTTTTTATATTGATCTGACTGAATTATAAAAATAGCCCAAAATACCACAAGTACAAAAGGTAGTTATTTATAATAAAAGTTAATATTTTAATATTATCAAAATCTAATTCATAGAGCTTTACTGTAAGTACAACCATTAACCATAATAAATCAGCCTACTAGGGGATAGGATGGTTTTCCTACAATTCTACTAGCAAAGGCATGAATTCTTCTTAAGGATGAAAAATACTTGTGCATAATGTGACTCCACCAAATAGTTATTCGTTTGTTTAGTACTTGGGGTGATTGGGAGAAGAGTGTTTTGATTTATTCAAAAATGTGCGTATTAGTAGAGAAATGCATTGGGCAGTGTAATGTATGTTTGTTTGGTGATCGGAGGATGTTAGACAAACATACCCTTAATTATTTTTGGGGCAACCGATGTATAACAGTACCGGAGGAAATACTAAATGGGTTAATGGTCAACAGATATTCATATTAATGTAATAGAAGGAAATAGCAAATCAGATACCTTATTAGAATCTCTTCCTTGATATTAACTAATCAACAATGTAACAGAAATATGGATTTTACAATCTTCCTTTGTATAATATATATCATGACAAAAGATAAGCTCTTTTATTGGTATTCCAAACTAAAAACAAACAAAAAGGAAAAAAATAAAAGGCAAAACACAGGAGAGGACATATGCTCCTCTCGATTTCCGACAGAGAGCGGTCAGTTGTTTTCAGATTAAAGAACATACTTCTACTTGATTCACCTTTTACATTTTAATATCAAGAAAATTAAAAGGGTTATTGTACATAGTAAGTATTGGACAATAGGCACGCATTTTCCAGAAATCAAAGATGACGTCAATTGAATAAATAAGAAGATACTACAGAAGTGATAAAATGAATATTCCATCAATTGCATAATCACCCAGTTTCCCAACTCAATGAACAACAACAAATATATATATATATATATATATATATATATATATAATATATATTTCAACCCTGTGCCTATTTCCAGACCAAGATAAGTCAAAAAGTATAACAAGAACTTATAAGTTCCACCACAGACTTACTCGCAAAGGGAAAGTCCACAGATACTGAAAAACCTAACAGTTGAGAAAGTAAGAAAAAAAAAATTCCCTGCAAAACTACATCACAAAGAACCTAAAGATGCTAATTAGTAACCAGAATTTTCATTTCAAGAATCTTCACATTATTTGAATAAGTCAAGGCATAATCATGTGTAATATATTATACATCACATCCATCCAATGGGAAAAAGGAAATCTGATAAAAGACAGCACAATAAGGAAAATCTTTCCATTTCATTCGTTGAATCCTAGTTAACCCAGCATGTGCATTATCCAGACCAAATCAACTTGAATTCTCAAGAATACTGTTTCAATATAAATAAGTGTGTGTGGTGTGTGTGTAGAGAGAGAAAGAGAACTTTAACTCAAACGCCCAGGCAATAAAATGAAACCACCTTCAACCAAAAGTCCAAAGTTTCAAAATTACCTTGGGATCGTTCTCTTTCTTCTGCAATAATTGATACAAGATTCTCAAACAGTCCACAATCTTCCCAGCCTGAAAGAGCAAAGCAGCCTCCTTAGCCAAACCCGCGGCAACCGACAGAGCACTGTCGTCCTCCACCGATGCGGCCGCTGCTGGCGACCCATCTCTCATGGCAAATGGCAATGAGGAAGGTACTGATTCCATAGGCGCACAGATCGACAAATAGGAAGAAAAAATCTGTAGCTAAACAAAAACCCTCAGTCCCTGTCAAATTTCAAATTCGCATTCGAATCTGAAATTACTTTCAATGACTATACGCTTAAGTTATATATCCTAAACCCTAGCGATACAAATACAGTCAGACGAGGTCATAAGGAGAGTGAATATACACACATACATATGTATCTATGTGTTTGTATATGTGCTGCGATTGCGATCCTCGATTTAGAGAGATAGAGAACTGCAAATGAGGGATAGCGGATAGAGAGAGAAATTCTAGAAAGAGAAATTCTAGAGATGATGCTTTAAAGGGCTTTACTTCGCAACGTAAAATTTCATTGCTTATGGGCTACACGCTACGGATGTATGTACGATCGAGTTTGATAGAGCATCTATTTTATCC
>BMAC01004949.1:0-10119 GCA_014905375.1 Phtheirospermum japonicum
AGTCTAACCCCAATTAATACCCAATTAATGATAGCCAAATCATACAAAAATCTGGAAAATGTGAACTACCTTGAATTCAAACCGGGCAAATCCAAGATAACTAAAGAAAATAGACATAGATTAAATAGGCCCCAAAAAAACTTAGAGTTCAACCAAGAATTCAATCGAGTTCGAAATACTATCTATCTATTAAGCTTCACATAAAAACCCACGAAATCAACTGTAACCTCGATAATCGCACGATTCAATTGAAAGCACACACACAATTAAGCACATTAAGCCCAAGAAATTGATAAAATCCTAAAAGGTGCCCTAATTCGCACGTCCCCTTGGTATAACACAACAAATGCAAACAAAAAGTAGTCCGGAAATCGATTACTTGCAGAGGCCATGGCTAGAGTTCAACGGAGAACTTACCGCCATCTCCGGCGGGATTACCTCCGGCTTGCCCTCTGCGTTCGGCGGCCCTCGAAGACTCTCCTTGCTCCATAGCTCTCAATTTTCGTCACTATTGCAGATTTCGTTATGCAGAGTGTTTTCTCTCTCTTTATTCGTTTCTGGAGAGAGGACGCACATAACAACTTACTTGGTTAGTTACGTAACTAATTCGGGAGAGAGTAGATTGCCGCGCTTTTCTTTACTTACATACATATAATTGATTGAAGCTCGTGATAAAAGGACGGCACGTGATCATATCATAAAGTTGTTCCAAGGTAGCATTGTCAAACGGGTCAACCCGCTCCGGCCCGCCACGGGCTGGTCCAAAAACGGGGCAGGCGCGGGCCAGCCCGTTTTTTTCGCGGGTTGGGAAAATCTATGTCCGCAGCCCGCCCGCGGGCTAACCCGTTTTTTTTTAATAAAATCTTATTTTTTATGTTTAAAAATTATAAAAAATAAAATTTAAATTTAAAAAATATTATTATAATATTTAAAGTATTCTAAAGGGCTCATAGAAAATAAAGGAATACAAATATGCTTTCAAATTTAACCAATATAAATTATAATTATAATTATAAAAAATTAAAAAAAAAAAGTGGCCGGCCCGCTCCAGCCCGTGGTCTTCACGGAGCGGGCCAACTCCGACCGCGATCAAACGGGCTGCATGAAGAGCAGCCCAAGCCCGCCCGTTTGCACGGGCTGACGGGCCAACCCGCGGGCTTTGACCCACTTTGACAGTGTTATCCCAATGTCACTCCTGTGATAAATTATTCTTTTATATCAATCAAATAAATTGACGAGGCTATCCCTAAAAAGCTCTTCTCAATTGTTCATTGTGTCCTCACTTGAGCATGTATTTACGAGACAACCTTAATAAATATCCTCTGTTAACAAATCCTATAATCTCATCTTCACCATGGTTCATTGGATGTTAACAAACCCTATAATCTCATCTTCACAATGGTTCATTGGAGATGAGCAGTCCGATTCACATAAAACAAAAATTCATTCCATTCATTAAGTGGGAAAAAAAATTCCAGTTGGTGAGTTGTAAATAAGAAATAACTGTTGGATTATCACACGCTTTATACACTGATAAGTTTATAGGCATACAATAAATAACTTATCAGTAGGGTTTACCAATACTCTCCAAAGTATCCATGTGTCCATCACGAATAACTATTATTCGCAGTCGTGAGACTTACTGCATTCTCTAAAATGTGATGCAGACCACATGCCGACATATATCATATTATCAATATCCCAATCTTAATAATCGTTAGTCGTGGCTATTTTAAGAGTAATATTTTATCAATGACGTCTCACTATATCAATGACAACATTAACTCTACGGAAAATATTTATATGAATAATCACAAACAATCAAAATAATAATTCAATAAATGCAATGCCATATATATTACGATATATATGATGATTGGCTCAGGATGTGCAAGTATATTAAATGTTCTCTAGGACATTCAGACTTTAAAGACAATCTCCACTTGTAACCTCACCTTATTATATTCGTAATATATATGGCATTGCATTTACTGAATTATTATTTTGATTGTTTGTGATTATTCATATAAATATTTTCCGTAGAGTTAATGTTGTCATTGATATAGTGAGACGTCATTGATAAAATATTACTCTTAAAATAGCCACGACTAACGATTATTAAGATTGGGATATTGATAATATGATATATGTCGGCATGTGGTCTGCATCACATTTTAGAGAATGCAGTAAGTCTCACGACTGCGAATAATAGTTATTCGTGATGGACACATGGATACTTTGGAGAGTATTGGTAAACCCTACTGATAAGTTATTTATTGTATGCCTATAAACTTATCAGTGTATAAAGCGTGTGATAATCCAACAGTTATTTCTTATTTACAACTCACCAACTGGAATTTTTTTTCCCACTTAATGAATGGAATGAATTTTTGTTTTATGTGAATCGGACTGCTCATCTCCAATGAACCATTGTGAAGATGAGATTATAGGGTTTGTTAACATCCAATGAACCATGGTGAAGATGAGATTATAGGATTTGTTAACAGAGGATATTTATTAAGGTTGTCTCGTAAATACATGCTCAAGTGAGGACACAATGAACAATTGAGAAGAGCTTTTTAGGGATAGCCTCGTCAATTTATTTGATTGATATAAAAGAATAATTTATCACAGGAGTGACATTGGGATAACACTGTCAAAGTGGGTCAAAGCCCGCGGGTTGGCCCGTCAGCCCGTGCAAACGGGCGGGCTTGGGCTGCTCTTCATGCAGCCCGTTTGATCGCGGTCGGAGTTGGCCCGCTCCGTGAAGACCACGGGCTGGAGCGGGCCGGCCACTTTTTTTTTTTAATTTTTTATAATTATAATTATAATTTATATTGGTTAAATTTGAARGCATATTTGTATTCCTTTATTTTCTATGAGCCCTTTAGAATACTTTAAATATTATAATAATATTTTTTAAATTTAAATTTTATTTTTTATAATTTTTAAACATAAAAAATAAGATTTTATTAAAAAAAAACGGGTTAGCCCGCGGGCGGGCTGCGGACATAGATTTTCCCAACCCGCGAAAAAAACGGGCTGGCCCGCGCCTGCCCCGTTTTTGGACCAGCCCGTGGCGGGCCGGAGCGGGTTGACCCGTTTGACAATGCTACCTTGGAACAACTTTATGATATGATCACGTGCCGTCCTTTTATCACGAGCTTCAATCAATTATATGTATGTAAGTAAAGAAAAGCGCGGCAATCTACTCTCTCCCGAATTAGTTACGTAACTAACCAAGTAAGTTGTTATGTGCGTCCTCTCTCCAGAAACGAATAAAGAGAGAGAAAACACTCTGCATAACGAAATCTGCAATAGTGACGAAAATTGAGAGCTATGGAGCAAGGAGAGTCTTCGAGGGCCGCCGAACGCAGAGGGCAAGCCGGAGGTAATCCCGCCGGAGATGGCGGTAAGTTCTCCGTTGAACTCTAGCCATGGCCTCTGCAAGTAATCGATTTCCGGACTACTTTTTGTTTGCATTTGTTGTGTTATACCAAGGGGACGTGCGAATTAGGGCACCTTTTAGGATTTTATCAATTTCTTGGGCTTAATGTGCTTAATTGTGTGTGTGCTTTCAATTGAATCGTGCGATTATCGAGGTTACAGTTGATTTCGTGGGTTTTTATGTGAAGCTTAATAGATAGATAGTATTTCGAACTCGATTGAATTCTTGGTTGAACTCTAAGTTTTTTTGGGGCCTATTTAATCTATGTCTATTTTCTTTAGTTATCTTGGATTTGCCCGGTTTGAATTCAAGGTAGTTCACATTTTCCAGATTTTTGTATGATTTGGCTATCATTAATTGGGTATTAATTGGGGTTAGACTACATAGTAGTAATTGCTGATGGGGCCGAGCTTACTGTACATCATGACCTTTTCTGGGGGCTTACTATGTCATGAGTCTTTGATGTTTCCATTTCTGCTGGCCGGGCCGGGCCGAGAATGTTACTTAGTTATTGTGATCATAATGATTTTGTATAATTGTGAAATTAACCTGGCACCATGCAAAGTCCCAGTTGACATGTGTTCCTGAACAATAATGTGTTCATCCCCGTGTGAACAAGAACCAAGGAGTCTTGCTACGTTCGGGTGATTCAACAATGAAAGCATCTTCACTTCGGTAACGTAATATTTGGAGGCCCGGATATCTCGTGGCCATTGACGCTTAAAATCTACAGTCTGTAAACATTAATTTGAGCAGTGATTAAGAGCTTCAAAGGAAAACATGAATAATCGGGTTTAATATTTGCCTAAAAAAAAAAACCCTTTTACATACCTTGCCGGTTATAGTTTCCAGTCTCCCCTTATATACCCTCCCAAAAGCACATTCACCAACAAGGCCATTAGAATTAAATGAGATCGTCGCTGAATTAATGTCGGCGAGGCTGAACAGTTGGCCGTTTACCGAGTAGTCTACTGCAGGTTCATTGCTTCTTGAAAATATTGCTGCTGCTTCTATAGTATCGAACATCACCGGCCAATTTGACTGAACATCTCGATCAGGAGACAAGTACTCCATCGCTTGCAGCACAATTCTCATTTCAGGCCTCAGATTAGCATCCTTGTTTAGACACGACGAGGCTAGCAGTAGAGACCTTCTTAACATCAATGTTGGGACTTTCCCATTTATCATTGGATCTGCAATCTTCATCAGGTCCTTGTGTTTTAATATCTTACTGTGCAACTACATATTAAGAGACACAAACGGCAGTGTTAATGATTCATGCATATTGAAATAAGAATATAGGCTTTGTATAACTTAAATGTATTACCCAGTCGCCGAGATATTTGCTTTTGCCTCGCGTCTTATCCTTCGGCTTCTTAGAAGTTATGAGCTCCACAAGCAGCACGCCGAAGATATACACGTCTGATTTGAATGTGAGAGTTTCCCTCAGGGGAAATCGAGGTTCCAGCTGAACTTGACGAGGCGTGCCATCAGACGGTGTAGATTTCACGATTCCGAAATCCGATATTTTGGGTTGGAGATCCTCGGTTAATAGCACGCTCTTCGGATTCAAGTTGCCCCGGATAACTGGAGGGTCGGCTTGCTCGTGAAGGTAGTTCAAGCCATTTGCAACACCGGCTGCAATTCTCATACGCGCGTTCCACCCTAAAGCCGCATGTTTCGTTTCACGAGCTGCCAACATCACACATTTTCAATTAAAATTCATTTTATTATTACTGTTATTATTATTATTTTTATTATTATTATATTATAACCTACACAAGATGAAAAACACTAGCTGGTGATAAATTACCATGCAGCTGATGATACAGAGTTCCCGAAGGCACATATTCGTAGACAATAATTCGTTCCTTTTTGTCAGTAAAGCTACCAATCATTGAAATAATGTTTGGATGGCTCAAACGGGAAAGCACGTGAACTTCGTTATCAAACTCGAGGCCCCTCTCTGGAAAGCCTTTTTTCAACCGCTTGACAGAAACCATCTGATTGATCTTCATAGACAGAAAAAAAAAAACTTACTTAAACAAATGCGCCGAGAGAGAGAGAGAGAGAGAGAGAGAGAGAGAGATTCACCTGTTCTGTTTCGATAGTCCCCTGGAATAAATCTGCTGATTTTCGCTTGCTGACACGTTGGTTGCTGTTGAGCTGTCTCGTCAACGTTTGAAGTTGAACGAGCGTGAAGATCGGGGGATTGTTTCCTGCAGGTTAATTTCACAATTATACAAAATCATCTTTATTAGTCGACAACTAGACAATACTTCAATTACTATATTGAATATGTCTCTTGCATTTGCCAATGACTTTAGTCGACCTAATAGAGATTATGAGTGATCTCTTTCGAAATTCCAATCGAGAAATGAGTTCTTTCTTGGCTCAACTACCACCTTCATTTACATCATGATGCACCCAACACAAGCCGTATCTACCCCAAAAGGAGTGCAAGCATTGCTCATGGTCAAAGTACATCACTCAGAAAACAAGGTGCGTATTGACCTCAAGTCAAAGGATTATCACACGCTTTATACACTGATAAGTTTATAGGCATACAATAAATAACTTATCAGTAGGGTTTTACCAATACTCTCCAAAGTATCCATGTGTCCATCACGAATAACTATTATTCGCAGTCGTGAGACTTACTGCATTCTCTAAAATGTGATGCAGACCACATGCCGACATATATCATATTATCAATATCCCAATCTTAATAATCGTTAGTCGTGGCTATTTTAAGAGTTAATATTTTATCAATGACGTCTCACTATATCAATGACAACATTAACTCTACGGAATATTTATATGAATAATCACAAACAATCAAAATAATAATTCAGTAAATGCAATGCCATATATATTACGATATATATAATAATTGTGATCAAGTATAATGTCTTTAAATCTGATTGTCTCTAGGACATTTATACTTTCAATCTCCCACTTGGCCTAGAGCCAATCACCTATATATATATCCAATATTCAGGTTTATGAAATGCTCATCGTGTTACCTAGAACATGATGATTTTGAGCACACTCTATTTTAATTCTCCTATCTCCACTATCTCCATGATCAAGTGGTAGCGTCTTAGTACATGCTTGTTGCTATTCATGGATCTCAGTTCCTTTGCTAGCGCAATAGCAACAATGTCTTAGCACTTTATCTATGTACATGGACTGTGAAAGCCCCAATGTTCTTTTAGGTCTATCCCGGTAGATTCTAATTTCAAGAATATAGCAGGCTTCACCCAAGTCCTTCATCATGAAGGTGCTGGACAACCAATCCTTTAATGATTGCTTGACAAGGGTATCATCTCTAATTATCAATATGTCAACAACATATATAATAATATAAACAATACTCCCTCTAGAGAGCAAATATGCTTGTGAAGACTGATAATGCGGGGCGGCCTGCGAAGAGGCCACGTTCTGGCCCGAGTGGGGCATCTGGATCAGGAGTTAGGATTACAACGCCTAACGGCACCTGGTTCAACAAGTCCGTTCTAAATTGCCCCGGTCCTATTGTTTTGCATGTAATTGTTGTGTTTTTTTTTTGTGTTATTAGATAGATCTTTATATTGATTTTAGTAGTTTTGAGTCATTTTTCGTTAGGCTTTTAGGTTTTTTTTCTTGTTTTCTTGTTTTTTGTGTTTCTTGTTAATTTTATATTTAATTGAGTTAAATGGCTTCAATTAATTGGAGGTTTGGTGCAATTCTGGATTTTTATGTTTAAAATCCCTATTTTTATAGGTAAAGGCATTGAAGGCTAAAAGTACTAGCCAAGGCAAGCCAAACTCCAAGCCAAAAGAGGCTAAAAAATGCCCAAACATTCTAGAATACTAGCCAACTCGTGCCACAAACTCGCCAAGGTAGCTGCCAGCGTTCGGCATTTGCCAAAATACTCGCCAAAATTCACGCCAAACTGCCCACACTGGGTTACCCAGTGTCCGAGCAGCGCCTAGCAGGCAACGCACGCAACTGCCGAGCGCGCCCGCCCACATCCTGCGCGCAACTGCCGACAGCGCCTGCCGGAAGCCGCGCGCAGCTCTCGTCCACACAGCGCCCGACGCTTGCCACACTTCTCGCCCAGGCGCTCGCCAACCCACTCGCCAGGTGCTTGCCAGGACTCACGCCAGCACTCGCCAGCCCCAGCGCCCAGCCCGCGCGCGCCATGCCACAGCCAGCCGCCCAGCCAGCGCCCAGGCCAGCCACCTGCCGAGCCATGCGCGCCTAGGCTCGGCAATTTCCAAGCCATCTTGATCCAAATCGAGCCCAGGGTCGAGCCAAGGGTCTAGGAAGTGCCTCCGGGTCAAACTTGGTCAAAATCGAGATTTTGAAGCCTTAAGGGCTGATTTGGCCCATTTAAACCCAATTAAATGTAATATAAATAAGAGACTTCTTTCATTTTATAAAAACACCTCTCATTTTCTTCCCAAACCCAAGCATGGGTTTGGGAATTAAAAATCCTCTCTCTAGTTTTTAAGATCTAATTTCTCTCTCTTAGGTTTTAGATTCAATTTCAAGCTTTGATGTAATTTCTTTCTAGATTTAGATTTACTTTCATGCTTGGCCTTGGGTTTGTAAGCCTTAGAAGAATCCAAATACTCCTTTGGATTGTTACTTTTGATGCAATCACTCCGCCAAAAATGTATTAAGATAGCGGTTTTTAGATAGCGCTTGTTTTGAAAAGTGCTATCTAAAGATGTACGGTAACTTGAGATAGCATTTCTTTAGAAAGTGCTATCTGATAGCCTTTTCATATAACATTTAAATAGCGCTTCTTTAAAGAAGTGCTATCTAAAAGAGTTCGGTATTATAAAACAGCGTTTCTCTTAAAAAATGCTATCTGATATTTTATTCAGATAGCGCATGCCTGATAAATGTAATCTGAATTAGAGTACTCAAGATAACACCTACTTCACCAAACGCTATCACAAGAAAATATTTTATTACAAATAAGGTTTCCTTGCATTTTAGTAAAATTATGTAAAACAGAAGCCTCCCCAATCGTGAATTATTCCAGAGATCCACATCTCACCAGCGCAGCCCCACCGCCATGAAAGCTCTGTTATTCCAGAGATCCACATCTCACCCATTTGCGACCACCAACGCAGCCCCACCGCCACCGCCCGAAGTCCTTCCTTAAAGATAACAGTTTGATTTCCTCTCCCTCTCCCTGTATTTTTCTCACTTTTATTTATTCTCACCCTCTTTTATATTTATTTATTTATTTTCTGCCAAAGGGATCGCAAATTCTATATTTCTATTTTTCAGTTATGATGAAAAGATGAAAGCGTTGATTCTCAAGATGAGTAAGAGGTATTAACGAACCAAAGTTTCTTGTAGAAATTTATATGGGTTTTTTTAGGGTTCGCTTTTTATGATTTTGGTTCTGGATATCTGGAGAACTTTTTTATTTCTTTATTTATATTGTTAAATTTCCTATTTCTTATGGTTATTAGGCATTTTTCCTGGCAAGGTTCAAAAATCAAATTCCATTATCATTTCAAAAATTAATCTTACAAATTATTCATGTATTGTTTGTTATGTATGTGTGTGTTGTGTGGATTTTAGTAAATTGTTGATTGTGTCATTGTTAGTTATTTTACTTTGTTTCTACTTATCATATTATTAATCTCCATTGTTACACTCGACGTTGGAGTCGAGTACGGAGGAGCAGAGGCAGTCATATTGGGAACATATCTATGACGACCTCCGATCCGCTGTTTGTTACTTACACCAAGATAACCCATTCTGGAAGACGACGAAATGTGTTAACCCATCTTCTCATGATTCAGTTTCTAGGCCTCAGGGGTCTACAACAACTGCTACCCGATGTTACTGCTCTAAGTTTACAAAGCCTATGAAATTCAAGAAGAAGCCCAGGAGAACTCATCCACTGACCACTCGTGCCTCTCCTAGAGTAGCCGATGAAGAGAAGGTCCCAGATTTGTCGGATTGTGAATGTGGTCGCCGAGGTGAAATGACCTCGGTCATACAACATAAGTTTTTCTCGTGAAAGGTGAGGAAATAAATTCAATATTCATATATTTCTAGTATCCGCATTTAAGTTTTGTATTTTGTCATATACGTAAATTTATTTATTTTTCCTTTAGGGTCCAATCGAAGTGTCTTCTAAGCCCAGCCACGGCGTTCGAGCATCATAAGGAAGATAATATGAATTCTGAGGTAACTTATCTTCTATCTTTCGAAAAGTGATTTCATTAAGTGTGCTTTCTGTACAATTAATTGATTTGCTTTCCTAGCCTGAATTGTTGAATGAGAAAATTAATGAGTTGAACAAAAACTTAGAAATGAGCAGTTGATGGGAGTTTATGAGGAGAAATGAAAATGTTTGGAAATTAAGATTGAGAAAATGGGACAAGAAATGGAGGAAATGAGGCAAAAAGAAATTGAAGGCTGATCATGTTCTTAAGGAACCGAGGCACAAAAATTTAAAGGCTAATAAGACTATAGATTTGTAAATGAAACATTATAATGTAGTATTAATTTGGGGTCAAAAACTTGTGTTAGGTAGGGTTGAATTCTAGATTTTCAGTTTAGTTTTTTTAGTATTTTCGCCATTGAACTTATTAGCAAATTCGAATCATAAATTCGTCTTTCCACCTTTTGGCGTCAAAATAAGAAAAACAAAA
>BMAC01004963.1:0-17203 GCA_014905375.1 Phtheirospermum japonicum
AATTAACTAAGAGTTTAGAATACTTATTGGAACTAATAAAAGCGATGAAAATCTCCAGCTATTCCGGAGTTGAACGTTGATCTTAGGCGAAGATTGAATCCCGAACGTGAAATCGAAGTCTCGGACTCGTTGTTCTTCGATCCTCGATCTTGGTCTTCAAATATTGTTATAAGATGTGTAATTACGTTTATTCTAAGCCTAAAAACCTTAGGATGTCGTGTCTCCTCCAAAAATCCGAAATATGAAGGGTATATATAGATATAGCATGTCTTGGCGCACAAGAAACCCTAAAAATGCATTTCTGGCCGTCATGTCGACGTCGCGTCGATCGACGCGGGCTGGCTCTCGGCATCGACGGTGCCTGGTTACTCGCATCGACTAGGCGGTAGCGTCGACTGACGCGGACATGCTGAGCGTCGATCGACGCACTCTTGGATCGACGCTTCAGAGAGTTGCATTGGCCTTGCGTCGTCTGAGCGTCGATCGTCGTGGGTAGGGACTCGTGTCGACACTTGCGTCGATCGCCGCTACTGAGGCTCTGTCTCATTTTCTCAATTTTTCTGCTACTCGTTCACCGGAAAGCTCGTTCTCCACTTTTGAACATCGAACTTATCTATTTACGTGCTGAACTCTTCCAGTTACTTAGCTGTAAGGTGAAAAACAATGAAATATCACCTAATTGCATCAATTATGATCAAAATACGGTAAAATAAGCTGGAACTCTAAAAATATGAAATTAAGCTTAAATCATCCAACTTTTACCAAAAACAAATAGAAAAACGTACTAAAAAGCTAATAAAAATAAGGACAAACCTACTCTAATCAACTACCCCACGCTTAAATTGTTTGTTCGTCCTCAAACACACGATAAATTCAAATTATAACTAGAATGAAAATAATTTCAAACAAAGAGTCGTGCTATGCTACATACGTAATTTTGAAAATATAGCAACGTCAAACACTCCACCTATATTACATTGTCGTTTCAAAATTAAATTCATGCATCCTCTCAAAAGGGAAATATATATGGGTGTTCGCTCAAAAGCACTCAAGCATTGCTGCATGGGATGTGTATACACTCAAATCATACAATTATATGCACAGTAAATAAGCACAGAAAATCAATCTCTTCTCAATCGCAAATTAAGTGTGTTATCAAAACTAAGAATCGGTAAGGTCTTAACGGGTTGTAATGTAAGGCTCTCAGGACGGGTGTGGAATATATAAGTCGTATGGCTAAATCGCTCACTCAACCTAATCTAATCAAGAAGCAAATTGCTTCACCTCGTTCAAAAATAAAAACCTCACTTAACACTTTAAACGTAGCCTTAAAATTAGGCTATTCCTCAACTCGAAACTCGTAAACCGACTGTAAGCTCAAACCACTTAAAAACAATTGAAGCTTATAATGTGCTTCTTACACAACTCTTTTGCCTTCTAAATATTAGGCTTCATAAGAAAATAAACAATAAAACACAAGCCTTTATAAGCGCGTAGGCAATGACTAACACAAAACTCACCATCCTTTTATTTTATCATTTTATTTTTTTTATTTTATCCCCCTTTTATTCTTTTTTATGGGGTCTCTCTCTCTTTTTTTCTTTCCGATGGTGGTCCTCACTTACAAATAATAAATTCCTAATAAAAATTTCCAAGACTCAAATAACCAATAAAATACGAACTCCTACCCCACGCTTTTAATGGGTTGTAGGGGTTGACTCAATAAAATCACTCAAGGCTATAGGCATGGATTATTTGGCTATGATTGGCTCATTCGGAATTCATAGTGGCTAAAATTTATGAATATGGCCGGAATAGGGTTTTTTCTGTGCCTTAAAGTCATTTCAAAGTCAACTACACACAGCGGTTTCAAAGAGATATCAAGACTGAAACTTATTCAAGCGCATGCAAAGATGATAAACACTCAGGCTACTCACTAGCTTTTTGCATGAAAAAGTTTTGAATTGACGTTGCTTTTAAGGTTTTATGAAATCATTTGCGTTCAAGTACCATTTTACAATGTATAAATAATAATTTTGAAAAAAAATTTATGCACTTATGCACGCTCAAAGACAAGAACAAATAATCATACATAGTCAACTTCGACAGGAAAGCCATACAAACATAATATCGCGCAAAAATAGCAATTAATCACGTTTAAGCATATAATTATTACAGGCCAAGTATTAAAAATTACACAATTAAACAATACAAGTCACATTCGACCACCCCCTCTCTAAAAATCCCGGTAATCTCCTGATTGCCATAAATACAGCAAAATCAAAAAGTGGAAGGAAGAAAACATCCCTGAAATAAAAAGGTCGAGCCACTACTCGTTGATTTGTGCAATCGGCCGCTTCTTCAACGTGCGCGATAGGAAATGTCCCTAAAAAAACAAAACAGACAAAAGCAAAGAAAATAACAATATTTTTGGATTTTTCATTTTTTTTAAGCATAAAATAAAGATACAAAATCTAGAACTCGCGGGAACCATCGTCATAGGGGCATCATCTACATCCATGCTAGGCGTGAGATAAGCCGCCTCAAACCGTTCCTCGAGGCTTGAAATGCGAGTGCGCATCTTCCTCAAGTTTTGACGGTTTTGCTTGTGGTTCGTGTCGATCTTGTCGTCGATGATTTGGAGCCTTTCGAACATCTTCAATTGAAATACCCGGTTTTCCTCGAAAAATTGGCCCCAATCAGGGCTCGGGCCTGAAGTGGTACGTGGGGCCGGCTCCATATCGTCATCCTCGTCGTTTCGAGACGAGGAGCCTCCTTGAGTCGAAGACCTCACTCGGGGTGCGGGGGCACGTGTCAAAGGTAGGAAATTTGTCCCGAGTGGGCGAAGTCCATTTTCGGCCGGCTCGAATCCGAAGTGATGGGCGAGGTCGGTAATGTATGGTGCGAAGGAAAGGAGTGGCGTCTTGCTACCCGGTGCACCCTTAGTAACATTGTAGAGTCCTTGCAAGATCAACGGGTATAGCCGGACTTGACGACCGTAAATAAGACATTGTAGAACGTAGAGATCGGACTTGGTCGCGTAGGTGGACTCGTTTTTGCACAAAATGATGTGCCCGAGGATCTTGTAGGCAACGTATAAGGCTTCGTCTTGAATTTTATGCAAGGGAATCGCTTGCAATCGCCCGTGTTTCCCCCGGTTATCATCCCCCCAAAAGAGGCTAAATCGAAGCCTTGAACGCTTACCGGGTGGTCCCCTTCGGTCGGGAAACCAAAAATGTTGCCGAACATCTCCTCGTTCATGTGAACATCGTTCCCACCTAGCCTACATGTGAACGTCTCGTCGTTTCGGATTACCAAAGTAGAGAAGAATTCGAGCATAAGCTCGCTAAATCCGGAGAGGAGCATTTGGGCGAAGTACCCACAACCGAGGCCATCGACATAGTGGGAAAGGTCGGTGTGGTGTTCTGAGCCATTCGAGGCCTCTTCCTCAATTCCGTTGACGTTCAAAATCCTATGAGTCGCAAACCCCCATTTTCGAATATTCTTAAAAGTGTCCCCTTCCTTTTTGTCGTAGATAGGGAACGGTGCTCCGTATTTCCCCGAAATATCCTTTCGTTTACCCGCTCGAGACATAGTAAATTAATACGAAATTGAATGGGAATGAAAATTCTTGAAAAATAAACTTTTTGCTTCTTTTGGGAATTTTGTCGAACACTTGGCGTGCGTGTTCAACCAATAAAATACTTGAGTAATTCTTGCACCAAAAGGTTCCCAACAAAACCAACAATAATTCATTATAGTTCCAAAAGAGTTTTAAGCGAAGTACTTCGACGATCGTAGTCCGAATTCGCTCGTTTCTGGAAGAATTACCCAAATCCTATGTAGCTCGTTTTGGACAAATCGACTTGTATGCAAGATGATGGATGGAGTTCGAATTTTTGGGCAATGTAGCATGTGGAGGTGAATTGTTGTGAATTGGTTGCAAGAAATTGAAGAAAAAGAAATTTGTGAAAATTTGAGGGAAGAAGTTGAAGTTGGGAATTGAAAAGTGAAGGAAAAGAGGGGGTTAGGCGGTTTTAAGGTGTTTTTTTTCTGGGTTTGGCCGCGGGTCACACGCATACGGGTCGGGTCGTGGGTCAAAATCCAGTTTTTAAACGTTTCTGGGCCAGTTCCGGGGTCGCATTGATGCTGCGTCGATCAACGCAAGCCCAATCGACGCTACAGAGAGTTATTTCTCGGCTGGTGCGTCGACACCACGTCGATCGACGCGAGCAGTCTCGGCATCGACGCGGGCGGAATTCTGGGTCGACTTTTCCTTCGCTTGTTTGATCAATTCTTCTCGTTCGAGTTCTTCCACCTGTTCTAAAGAGATAAAAACCAAAATAAAATATTAAATAAAATGAAAATAAAATACAAAAGGATACAAAATGCTCGGGTTGCCTCCCGAGAAGTACAAAATTTTAACGTCGCTTGCTCGACGCTATTCCGTTCGTTTAATTCCAACTGTACGGTGGATCTCCAGACTCCACTGACTTGCGATCTCTATTGTTCTTTCCCCCATCGTGATACGGTTTTAGTCTATGTTTGTGAACTTTAAAAGATGATTTTCCGACTTCATCATACAACGTGACTACTCCAAACTCGTCCATCTCATTTATCAAGAACGGTCCACTCCATGCAGCCTCGAAATCAGCTGGGTCGGACTTACGTGCGTGATTATACAGCGCTAACTGCCCTACCTCATACTGCGAGTTTTTAATTTCCCTTGAGCAGACCTCCTTCGATTTCTTCGGTATCCAAGTGCTGTTGAACGCCTCGCCCTTGTTCTTTGTACGTGAAAATTTTTTGATGGGGTCGAGGGAATCATACATTGAATGAGTTGTTTGTGGCCTTGACTCCACTTTTCGCATGAATTTAGGTATCTTGCTCTCCATGTCTAGCCCGTCTTGAAAATCTTCGATAATATTGTTTATGTCAATACCTAGCAATTCGATCAGATCTTCACCACTCAAATGCTTCTCGTCGTCAAACTCATCAAGCTCCTCATCGAAGTCATCTTCTTGAGCATCCTCCTCCTTCCTCCAAAATCTGGCATCGTCCCCGTCGCCTAATTCGTCTACAACCATGAATCCCATGAGCTCGTGAATGCATGATGTAATGGGATCAACGAACGAACAATCATCTAGCATAGCAGGGGTAGGAGTATTTTGAATATCCTTAAGAGAAAATGTCACTTTCTCACCCAAAACGGTCATGGTCATCCTTCCTTTTTGAACATCAATTAGCATGTGGGAGGTAGACATAAAAGGGCGCCCCAATAAAATTGTATGCTAAGTGCTCTCAGCCAGTATTTCGCCAACATCCATAACCACAAAATCAACCGGAATTACGAGTTCTCCAACTTGTACTAAAACATCTTCAAATATCCCCAAGGGTAGTCGGATTGAGCGATCGGCCAATTATAGTCGCATGGTTATCGGCTTTAGTGGTCCAAGATCAAACTCTTGATAAATCGAATACGGCAGTAGGTTCACTCCTGCTCCAAGATCTAACATTCCTATTGCCTTTTGTCCATTAGCCAATGAAATGGTCATGCAGAAACTTCCAGGATTGCGTTCCTTGGGTGGCAATGGTTTCTTAAAAACCGCGCTAACTTCCTTCGGCAGTGTTACAAATTGGTTTGATGCCAAGCGTCTCTCCCTTGAGGCAAGTTCTTTAAAAAATTTAACATAGGCAGGCATTGTCTTAATCACCTACGAAAGTGGCAAGTTGATATTGATGTTCTTTAATAAATTATAAAGCTCCATGAACCTTTTGTTCTCTTTTGCTGGACGCAAATGACTTGGAAAGGGAATGACATCTTTGATCGGTGTTGTTGATTGCTTCGGCAGTGGTGGCTTAGGCACATCATTTTCTCCAATGGCGTTGTTTGGAATCATCCCTTGAATGGATCCAGGAACATATCAATTAGAAGATTTATGCAGCTGATCTACAAGTTTAGGATCAGCGCCCTTTCTAGGAGTTGGTGCCTTTTTCTCGAGCTTGTCCTCGAGTTCATCGTCCTAGTTAACTATTCCATTGTCGATATTCTTCCCACTGCGAAGGACATGAACTGCTGACGCCTGTTCAGCTTGGCTTGGGAGTTTGCCCCTCTCGTCCGAGAGTTTGGCCAGGTGAGTTGATAATTGTCCTATTGTTGTTTCAGGTTTCCTCTTCCCATCTGTATTCTCAAGGATAGCCTTGTTCATGTCAGTGATTTCATTTCTAACGTCAGCGTGTCCATCTCAATTTTTAAGAGTCTCGGCCACTTGATTCTGCTGCCAAACCAATAGCTGATCCATTGATTGAACTGTTGTAGGCACCTGCCCTTGCGTATGAAAATTATTTTGTGGAGGTGGCAATGGTGCTTGAGCATGTTGTGGTGGTGGATATTGCGGATCGGGTGGCATATAATTTGGATTTCCTGGGCCCCACTTGAAGAGAGTATTGTCACATTACGGAGTGTACTCCTTTTGATTCGCATAATTCTGAATTGCATTAACGTCTTCTTGCTGCTCAATATTGTTGGGACACATGTCATCTAGGTGCTGGGAAGATCCGCATTGGTTACATGTTGTGGCCATCTTCTGTGTATCGGCCTTGCTAGCTCGCTCAGCCTTCCAAGCAGCTAATTTCTCGTCAAATATCTCCTCACATATTGCCTTGACTAACTTTCCGTCATCTAAATCAGGATCAAGAATGGAAATCTCATGAACCTTCATTTTACGAGGTCGAGAGTTCGTTTGTCTAGATTTTTCACTTTGCTTTTCCAATACTCGTCTCGCCTCGGTGGCTGTCAAGTCTCCGAAGTCTCCTTCTGCCGCTATCTCTACTTCTCGTTTCCCATGGTCCAATAAACCATCGAAGAAAAATTGGTTAGTCATCTCCGAAGAATAGTTGTGGTGGGGGCAAGCCTGCAAAAATGTCTTGTAACGTTCCCAAGTTTCATGAAATAGCTCTCCCTCCAATTGTTCAAAGGTGGCAATTTGCCTCCGAAGATGCCCTGTTGTTTGTGCTGAATAGTATTGATTTAAAAACTTCTCGCTGATCATATCCCAGTCAATTAATGAACCAGGATCTAGGGACAGTAGCCATGACTTTGCCTTGTCCTTCATGCTATACGGGAAACAAATCATTTGCACCTCCTCTTGGTTAAGGCCATGAACCACAAACCTTCCAACCTCATCAACGAAATAGTTCAAAAACGCCAAAGGGTTTTCATGGGCTCCTCCGTGAAAAGTCGGGAGTAAATTAAGTTGGTGTGGTTTGATCTCCACTTCTCTTGCGGTTGGTCTAAGAACAATAGAAGACCTAAAAGGTACAACCTTCGGATTTGCCTAGTCACGCTGTCTAGGTGCTCTATCTCCCCTTGGTTCTCTAACTTGGTGCTGAGCTCTTTCGTAGCGGTTGTCATAAGCATTTCTTCCGTAATCGTTGTCGCTCTCGTATCGCCCTTCAAAATTATCTTGTTCGTAAACATGGTTTTGATGCGCCAACCAATCATTTACGTGTCTATGATTTTTAGCATGCTCGTTATGCTGAAAAAAATCTTCATTTCTGAATGGCATATTTTTGATGTTGCGTTGACGATTGAGATCGTTGTTCCTTTCTTCGTTTTACCTCATATATGCCACGTTGGGTCGGTGATGGACTATGTTGTGTTGTTGGTCGACTCTTCCATTTCACTCTTCGTCTTGTCTCATATTCTCCACGTCTTGCTGGTAATTAGCCCAATAGGCTCGGGGTTGTGGTTGTCCTTGCAAAACGATTGGTTCACTACCATACCCATTTCGAATGGGATGTGGTGGTGATCTCGGTGGGTAATCGCCGTTCCAAATCGAATGTGCTTCCAACATTGTGTCGGGGACTTGATCGCAAATAAAATCAATAGCCGCTGAAGAATCATTCTCGAAAATAAAAACGGGTCTTGGTCTCGGTGGATTTGAACGGTGGATGTTGTCAATGAAAGGTGCAAGGTCACGTTGAAGTGATCGCCTACCTTACATAAAGTCAACAACACATCAAAGTACCAAATGGCAAAGACCAAGTGCGAAAATAAAAAGAAACTAATAACTTAAAACGAAAAATATCCTATATTCCTACTCGTTGCTTCCCCGGTAACGGCGCCAAACTTTTGATCCAAACTTTTGTGCACCCCTTTTAAGAATCGCAAGAGTACGAGGAACTTGTAGGGTGGTGAGTTTGACTCAAGTCGAATCTCTCGAGAAAATAACTGTTCGGTCTTTTGGATGTTTTTCTCAATTTACGAATTAGAATAAGATAAATGTACATTTGGGGTTTTAAAAGATTTTGAATTGATCATTATAAACTAAAGCAGTAATTAAACTAAGGATAATTAAACTAATTATTCTAAACTATATTATCAACTACGAGCAATAATTAAATTATTCGAACTTAAGAACTAAAAAGTAAGCAGTGAATCTAAGAACATGAATTTAATTAACTATCACGACATAATTATATCATAAGAATCTAAAAACGAATAACTAAGCATAAATCAAATCGCATAAATAAACTAAATTAATTCAATATCCAAGTATGAGTCGATTAAACTAACTAAACTAGTTCTAGAATTAACTAAGAATTTAACTAAGCAATTAACTAGGGAAATAACTACGTAATTAACTAAGAGTTTAGAATACTTATTGGAACTAATAAAAGCGATGAAAATCTCCAGCTATTCCGGAGTTGAACGTTGATCTTAGGCGAAGATTGAATCCCGAACGTGAAATCGAAGTCTCGGACTCGTTGTTCTTCGATCCTCGATCTTGGTCTTCAAATATTGTTATAAGATGTGTAATTACGTTTATTCTAAGCCTAAAAACCTTAGGATGTCGTGTCTCCTCCAAAAATCCGAAATATGAAGGGTATATATAGATATAGCATGTCTTGGCGCACAAGAAACCCTAAAAATGCATTTCTGGCCGTCATGTCGACGTCGCGTCGATCGACGCGGGCTGGCTCTCGGCATCGACGGTGCCTGGTTACTCGCATCGACTAGGCGGTAGCGTCGACTGACGCGGACATGCTGAGCGTCGATCGACGCACTCTTGGATCGACGCTTCAGAGAGTTGCATTGGCCTTGCGTCGTCTGAGCGTCGATCGTCGTGGGTAGGGACTCGTGTCGACACTTGCGTCGATCGCCGCTACTGAGGCTCTGTCTCATTTTCTCAATTTTTCTGCTACTCGTTCACCGGAAAGCTCGTTCTCCACTTTTGAACATCGAACTTATCTATTTACGTGCTGAACTCTTCCAGTTACTTAGCTGTAAGGTGAAAAACAATGAAATATCACCTAATTGCATCAATTATGATCAAAATACGGTAAAATAAGCTGGAACTCTAAAAATATGAAATTAAGCTTAAATCATCCAACTTTTACCAAAAACAAATAGAAAAACGTACTAAAAAGCTAATAAAAATAAGGACAAACCTACTCTAATCAACTACCCCACGCTTAAATTGTTTGTTCGTCCTCAAACACACGATAAATTCAAATTATAACTAGAATGAAAATAATTTCAAACAAAGAGTCGTGCTATGCTACATACGTAATTTTGAAAATATAGCAACGTCAAACACTCCACCTATATTACATTGTCGTTTCAAAATTAAATTCATGCATCCTCTCAAAAGGGAAATATATATGGGTGTTCGCTCAAAAGCACTCAAGCATTGCTGCATGGGATGTGTATACACTCAAATCATACAATTATATGCACAGTAAATAAGCACAGAAAATCAATCTCTTCTCAATCGCAAATTAAGTGTGTTATCAAAACTAAGAATCGGTAAGGTCTTAACGGGTTGTAATGTAAGGCTCTCAGGACGGGTGTGGAATATATAAGTCGTATGGCTAAATCGCTCACTCAACCTAATCTAATCAAGAAGCAAATTGCTTCACCTCGTTCAAAAATAAAAACCTCACTTAACACTTTAAACGTAGCCTTAAAATTAGGCTATTCCTCAACTCGAAACTCGTAAACCGACTGTAAGCTCAAACCACTTAAAAACAATTGAAGCTTATAATGTGCTTCTTACACAACTCTTTTGCCTTCTAAATATTAGGCTTCATAAGAAAATAAACAATAAAACACAAGCCTTTATAAGCGCGTAGGCAATGACTAACACAAAACTCACCATCCTTTTATTTTATCATTTTATTTTTTTTATTTTATCCCCCTTTTATTCTTTTTTATGGGGTCTCTCTCTCTTTTTTTCTTTCCGATGGTGGTCCTCACTTACAAATAATAAATTCCTAATAAAAATTTCCAAGACTCAAATAACCAATAAAATACGAACTCCTACCCCACGCTTTTAATGGGTTGTAGGGGTTGACTCAATAAAATCACTCAAGGCTATAGGCATGGATTATTTGGCTATGATTGGCTCATTCGGAATTCATAGTGGCTAAAATTTATGAATATGGCCGGAATAGGGTTTTTTCTGTGCCTTAAAGTCATTTCAAAGTCAACTACACACAGCGGTTTCAAAGAGATATCAAGACTGAAACTTATTCAAGCGCATGCAAAGATGATAAACACTCAGGCTACTCACTAGCTTTTTGCATGAAAAAGTTTTGAATTGACGTTGCTTTTAAGGTTTTATGAAATCATTTGCGTTCAAGTACCATTTTACAATGTATAAATAATAATTTTGAAAAAAAATTTATGCACTTATGCACGCTCAAAGACAAGAACAAATAATCATACATAGTCAACTTCGACAGGAAAGCCATACAAACATAATATCGCGCAAAAATAGCAATTAATCACGTTTAAGCATATAATTATTACAGGCCAAGTATTAAAAATTACACAATTAAACAATACAAGTCACATTCGACCACCCCCTCTCTAAAAATCCCGGTAATCTCCTGATTGCCATAAATACAGCAAAATCAAAAAGTGGAAGGAAGAAAACATCCCTGAAATAAAAAGGTCGAGCCACTACTCGTTGATTTGTGCAATCGGCCGCTTCTTCAACGTGCGCGATAGGAAATGTCCCTAAAAAAACAAAACAGACAAAAGCAAAGAAAATAACAATATTTTTGGATTTTTCATTTTTTTTAAGCATAAAATAAAGATACAAAATCTAGAACTCGCGGGAACCATCGTCATAGGGGCATCATCTACATCCATGCTAGGCGTGAGATAAGCCGCCTCAAACCGTTCCTCGAGGCTTGAAATGCGAGTGCGCATCTTCCTCAAGTTTTGACGGTTTTGCTTGTGGTTCGTGTCGATCTTGTCGTCGATGATTTGGAGCCTTTCGAACATCTTCAATTGAAATACCCGGTTTTCCTCGAAAAATTGGCCCCAATCAGGGCTCGGGCCTGAAGTGGTACGTGGGGCCGGCTCCATATCGTCATCCTCGTCGTTTCGAGACGAGGAGCCTCCTTGAGTCGAAGACCTCACTCGGGGTGCGGGGGCACGTGTCAAAGGTAGGAAATTTGTCCCGAGTGGGCGAAGTCCATTTTCGGCCGGCTCGAATCCGAAGTGATGGGCGAGGTCGGTAATGTATGGTGCGAAGGAAAGGAGTGGCGTCTTGCTACCCGGTGCACCCTTAGTAACATTGTAGAGTCCTTGCAAGATCAACGGGTATAGCCGGACTTGACGACCGTAAATAAGACATTGTAGAACGTAGAGATCGGACTTGGTCGCGTAGGTGGACTCGTTTTTGCACAAAATGATGTGCCCGAGGATCTTGTAGGCAACGTATAAGGCTTCGTCTTGAATTTTATGCAAGGGAATCGCTTGCAATCGCCCGTGTTTCCCCCGGTTATCATCCCCCCAAAAGAGGCTAAATCGAAGCCTTGAACGCTTACCGGGTGGTCCCCTTCGGTCGGGAAACCAAAAATGTTGCCGAACATCTCCTCGTTCATGTGAACATCGTTCCCACCTAGCCTACATGTGAACGTCTCGTCGTTTCGGATTACCAAAGTAGAGAAGAATTCGAGCATAAGCTCGCTAAATCCGGAGAGGAGCATTTGGGCGAAGTACCCACAACCGAGGCCATCGACATAGTGGGAAAGGTCGGTGTGGTGTTCTGAGCCATTCGAGGCCTCTTCCTCAATTCCGTTGACGTTCAAAATCCTATGAGTCGCAAACCCCCATTTTCGAATATTCTTAAAAGTGTCCCCTTCCTTTTTGTCGTAGATAGGGAACGGTGCTCCGTATTTCCCCGAAATATCCTTTCGTTTACCCGCTCGAGACATAGTAAATTAATACGAAATTGAATGGGAATGAAAATTCTTGAAAAATAAACTTTTTGCTTCTTTTGGGAATTTTGTCGAACACTTGGCGTGCGTGTTCAACCAATAAAATACTTGAGTAATTCTTGCACCAAAAGGTTCCCAACAAAACCAACAATAATTCATTATAGTTCCAAAAGAGTTTTAAGCGAAGTACTTCGACGATCGTAGTCCGAATTCGCTCGTTTCTGGAAGAATTACCCAAATCCTATGTAGCTCGTTTTGGACAAATCGACTTGTATGCAAGATGATGGATGGAGTTCGAATTTTTGGGCAATGTAGCATGTGGAGGTGAATTGTTGTGAATTGGTTGCAAGAAATTGAAGAAAAAGAAATTTGTGAAAATTTGAGGGAAGAAGTTGAAGTTGGGAATTGAAAAGTGAAGGAAAAGAGGGGGTTAGGCGGTTTTAAGGTGTTTTTTTTCTGGGTTTGGCCGCGGGTCACACGCATACGGGTCGGGTCGTGGGTCAAAATCCAGTTTTTAAACGTTTCTGGGCCAGTTCCGGGGTCGCATTGATGCTGCGTCGATCAACGCAAGCCCAATCGACGCTACAGAGAGTTATTTCTCGGCTGGTGCGTCGACACCACGTCGATCGACGCGAGCAGTCTCGGCATCGACGCGGGCGGAATTCTGGGTCGACTTTTCCTTCGCTTGTTTGATCAATTCTTCTCGTTCGAGTTCTTCCACCTGTTCTAAAGAGATAAAAACCAAAATAAAATATTAAATAAAATGAAAATAAAATACAAAAGGATACAAAATGCTCGGGTTGCCTCCCGAGAAGTACAAAATTTTAACGTCGCTTGCTCGACGCTATTCCGTTCGTTTAATTCCAACTGTACGGTGGATCTCCAGACTCCACTGACTTGCGATCTCTATTGTTCTTTCCCCCATCGTGATACGGTTTTAGTCTATGTTTGTGAACTTTAAAAGATGATTTTCCGACTTCATCATACAACGTGACTACTCCAAACTCGTCCATCTCATTTATCAAGAACGGTCCACTCCATGCAGCCTCGAAATCAGCTGGGTCGGACTTACGTGCGTGATTATACAGCGCTAACTGCCCTACCTCATACTGCGAGTTTTTAATTTCCCTTGAGCAGACCTCCTTCGATTTCTTCGGTATCCAAGTGCTGTTGAACGCCTCGCCCTTGTTCTTTGTACGTGAAAATTTTTTGATGGGGTCGAGGGAATCATACATTGAATGAGTTGTTTGTGGCCTTGACTCCACTTTTCGCATGAATTTAGGTATCTTGCTCTCCATGTCTAGCCCGTCTTGAAAATCTTCGATAATATTGTTTATGTCAATACCTAGCAATTCGATCAGATCTTCACCACTCAAATGCTTCTCGTCGTCAAACTCATCAAGCTCCTCATCGAAGTCATCTTCTTGAGCATCCTCCTCCTTCCTCCAAAATCTGGCATCGTCCCCGTCGCCTAATTCGTCTACAACCATGAATCCCATGAGCTCGTGAATGCATGATGTAATGGGATCAACGAACGAACAATCATCTAGCATAGCAGGGGTAGGAGTATTTTGAATATCCTTAAGAGAAAATGTCACTTTCTCACCCAAAACGGTCATGGTCATCCTTCCTTTTTGAACATCAATTAGCATGTGGGAGGTAGACATAAAAGGGCGCCCCAATAAAATTGTATGCTAAGTGCTCTCAGCCAGTATTTCGCCAACATCCATAACCACAAAATCAACCGGAATTACGAGTTCTCCAACTTGTACTAAAACATCTTCAAATATCCCCAAGGGTAGTCGGATTGAGCGATCGGCCAATTATAGTCGCATGGTTATCGGCTTTAGTGGTCCAAGATCAAACTCTTGATAAATCGAATACGGCAGTAGGTTCACTCCTGCTCCAAGATCTAACATTCCTATTGCCTTTTGTCCATTAGCCAATGAAATGGTCATGCAGAAACTTCCAGGATTGCGTTCCTTGGGTGGCAATGGTTTCTTAAAAACCGCGCTAACTTCCTTCGGCAGTGTTACAAATTGGTTTGATGCCAAGCGTCTCTCCCTTGAGGCAAGTTCTTTAAAAAATTTAACATAGGCAGGCATTGTCTTAATCACCTACGAAAGTGGCAAGTTGATATTGATGTTCTTTAATAAATTATAAAGCTCCATGAACCTTTTGTTCTCTTTTGCTGGACGCAAATGACTTGGAAAGGGAATGACATCTTTGATCGGTGTTGTTGATTGCTTCGGCAGTGGTGGCTTAGGCACATCATTTTCTCCAATGGCGTTGTTTGGAATCATCCCTTGAATGGATCCAGGAACATATCAATTAGAAGATTTATGCAGCTGATCTACAAGTTTAGGATCAGCGCCCTTTCTAGGAGTTGGTGCCTTTTTCTCGAGCTTGTCCTCGAGTTCATCGTCCTAGTTAACTATTCCATTGTCGATATTCTTCCCACTGCGAAGGACATGAACTGCTGACGCCTGTTCAGCTTGGCTTGGGAGTTTGCCCCTCTCGTCCGAGAGTTTGGCCAGGTGAGTTGATAATTGTCCTATTGTTGTTTCAGGTTTCCTCTTCCCATCTGTATTCTCAAGGATAGCCTTGTTCATGTCAGTGATTTCATTTCTAACGTCAGCGTGTCCATCTCAATTTTTAAGAGTCTCGGCCACTTGATTCTGCTGCCAAACCAATAGCTGATCCATTGATTGAACTGTTGTAGGCACCTGCCCTTGCGTATGAAAATTATTTTGTGGAGGTGGCAATGGTGCTTGAGCATGTTGTGGTGGTGGATATTGCGGATCGGGTGGCATATAATTTGGATTTCCTGGGCCCCACTTGAAGAGAGTATTGTCACATTACGGAGTGTACTCCTTTTGATTCGCATAATTCTGAATTGCATTAACGTCTTCTTGCTGCTCAATATTGTTGGGACACATGTCATCTAGGTGCTGGGAAGATCCGCATTGGTTACATGTTGTGGCCATCTTCTGTGTATCGGCCTTGCTAGCTCGCTCAGCCTTCCAAGCAGCTAATTTCTCGTCAAATATCTCCTCACATATTGCCTTGACTAACTTTCCGTCATCTAAATCAGGATCAAGAATGGAAATCTCATGAACCTTCATTTTACGAGGTCGAGAGTTCGTTTGTCTAGATTTTTCACTTTGCTTTTCCAATACTCGTCTCGCCTCGGTGGCTGTCAAGTCTCCGAAGTCTCCTTCTGCCGCTATCTCTACTTCTCGTTTCCCATGGTCCAATAAACCATCGAAGAAAAATTGGTTAGTCATCTCCGAAGAATAGTTGTGGTGGGGGCAAGCCTGCAAAAATGTCTTGTAACGTTCCCAAGTTTCATGAAATAGCTCTCCCTCCAATTGTTCAAAGGTGGCAATTTGCCTCCGAAGATGCCCTGTTGTTTGTGCTGAATAGTATTGATTTAAAAACTTCTCGCTGATCATATCCCAGTCAATTAATGAACCAGGATCTAGGGACAGTAGCCATGACTTTGCCTTGTCCTTCATGCTATACGGGAAACAAATCATTTGCACCTCCTCTTGGTTAAGGCCATGAACCACAAACCTTCCAACCTCATCAACGAAATAGTTCAAAAACGCCAAAGGGTTTTCATGGGCTCCTCCGTGAAAAGTCGGGAGTAAATTAAGTTGGTGTGGTTTGATCTCCACTTCTCTTGCGGTTGGTCTAAGAACAATAGAAGACCTAAAAGGTACAACCTTCGGATTTGCCTAGTCACGCTGTCTAGGTGCTCTATCTCCCCTTGGTTCTCTAACTTGGTGCTGAGCTCTTTCGTAGCGGTTGTCATAAGCATTTCTTCCGTAATCGTTGTCGCTCTCGTATCGCCCTTCAAAATTATCTTGTTCGTAAACATGGTTTTGATGCGCCAACCAATCATTTACGTGTCTATGATTTTTAGCATGCTCGTTATGCTGAAAAAAATCTTCATTTCTGAATGGCATATTTTTGATGTTGCGTTGACGATTGAGATCGTTGTTCCTTTCTTCGTTTTACCTCATATATGCCACGTTGGGTCGGTGATGGACTATGTTGTGTTGTTGGTCGACTCTTCCATTTCACTCTTCGTCTTGTCTCATATTCTCCACGTCTTGCTGGTAATTAGCCCAATAGGCTCGGGGTTGTGGTTGTCCTTGCAAAACGATTGGTTCACTACCATACCCATTTCGAATGGGATGTGGTGGTGATCTCGGTGGGTAATCGCCGTTCCAAATCGAATGTGCTTCCAACATTGTGTCGGGGACTTGATCGCAAATAAAATCAATAGCCGCTGAAGAATCATTCTCGAAAATAAAAACGGGTCTTGGTCTCGGTGGATTTGAACGGTGGATGTTGTCAATGAAAGGTGCAAGGTCACGTTGAAGTGATCGCCTACCTTACATAAAGTCAACAACACATCAAAGTACCAAATGGCAAAGACCAAGTGCGAAAATAAAAAGAAACTAATAACTTAAAACGAAAAATATCCTATATTCCTACTCGTTGCTTCCCCGGTAACGGCGCCAAACTTTTGATCCAAACTTTTGTGCACCCCTTTTAAGAATCGCAAGAGTACGAGGAACTTGTAGGGTGGTGAGTTTGACTCAAGTCGAATCTCTCGAGAAAATAACTGTTCGGTCTTTTGGATGTTTTTCTCAATTTACGAATTAGAATAAGATAAATGTACATTTGGGGTTTTAAAAGATTTTGAATTGATCATTATAAACTAAAGCAGTAATTAAACTAAGGATAATTAAACTAATTATTCTAAACTATATTATCAACTACGAGCAATAATTAAATTATTCGAACTTAAGAACTAAAAAGTAAGCAGTGAATCTAAGAACATGAATTTAATTAACTATCACGACATAATTATATCATAAGAATCTAAAAACGAATAACTAAGCATAAATCGAATCGCATAAATAAACTAAATTAATTCAATATCCAAGTATGA
>BMAC01004988.1:0-11827 GCA_014905375.1 Phtheirospermum japonicum
GGAATATGTGATGATTTAGTTTTTGATGCAAGTGTATATTTCGATTTTTACCTTTGTTTTATCCCGGGGATTCTTCTTCTCTTACTTTTTTTTTTGAGGTTAAATTTCTAGATTTGTTTCCTGACATATTTCTTATTTTGGTTTTTGCTTTGGTATCTGTTAAGATTACTGGAGTTGCTTACTCTTTGATCCTGGTAGTTTTTCCGTCATTTTTCTTCTGTTTTTTTATCCTGATCTGTAACAGTATGAATTATTACAGGTGACTTCATAAGCAATGGCGTTTACCGTCAACTAAATGTTTCCGAAGTGACAAACCCTTGGGATATTATCCTTTGCAATTAGAGTTATTGCTGAAAACAAGAAAGGTATTGCTCTAACCTCAATACGTGTGTGTGTGTGTGTGTGTCTATATATATATATTCGTCTTGCATCGTTCTATTTCGATGATCTTTTGCATTAATATCTCCAATGAATATTTGGATTCGCCGAAAAGTGAATAAGTTTTTGATTAATAGTTGGGATATTTATGACTTGGAGTTGCTTGATTCTAATTGTATTGTGATTCTTATTGCTATTTGTGTTGGGATCGTGTTTTGTAGTGGAGTGTAATATATTATTTAGTGTATGATTAGTGCAGGGCTATTGGATATATGTTGGTTTCTCAATTAGTTATCTGTATTGGTTGGCCATCGAATAAGGTGTCGTCTGATCAATTAGTTGTCTTTGTTGATTTTTATATCTGTTGTGTATCTCAATTTGATTGCTGAATATGCACTTCTTGTATTTCCTTTGGAGAGGAATTGTGTTTTTGGTGTGAAATTTTTTTGTTCTTTGAGTAAAGGTTTCAGCTTCATGTTTTCTTTTATGTGCAAAAAAAAAGGAAAATATAAGGGTAAATGAATCGGATGAACATTAATATAGGAATTTATGTCATCAATTATTTCTTGTTCTTGATGTGGGTTTTAGATTTTGTTCAGTCTTAAATTGTCAATATTCATTTTTGCGATCAAACAGGTGGTCGTGATGATCCAATGTGTCTATTCCAACAACTGTTATTCTTCATAACATGTTCACCCCTTCAGAATGAGGGTAATGCACTATTTTCTTCTCCTTTTTGGCTTCTTAAAAGGCAATATTTAAGAGAGACAACTGTCAATCTGGGAGAGTTGTAGATACATGCTTTGTTAAAGTCTATGATTTTAACATAATGTGTGTGTATGTGTGTGTTGGTATGCCTTAAAAGAGTGCAGATGTATAGTTATAATGTGTTTCTACTGCGCGAACCATTCGTATATGGTGTTACTGTGATTCTTAGTTTACATTTTCTGTCTTTTAAGTATGATATATCCTTGAACCATGACTTGTGTCTTTAATTTGCACTATGTAGGCCGATGAGAATTTGCACTCCACATTAGAGGAGGATGTGCAAAACTAAATAATACACAAAATCCAAGATGTGAGTGATTCGTCATCTATTTAATGCATCTCTTTATTGTATTATTACCTTTTTTATTTATTTGTCATTCCAGTTATAGGAAGTGATGAATTACTCAAAATATATATTGTAACTCCAAATTTTAATACTTATACATGAGCTATTGGAACTGCAGTCTTTTTTTCATCAAGCTATGCAATTTCAACTTGCAGTTATGTTCATAAGGAGAAACATGTTTTGGTGAAATTCTAGAAATCCATAACTACTTTATAGGAAACTTGATCTGCATTAACATGGAAGTGACATGGGTCATTCTCTAACTGGGTTCTATTTTTCCATTTTTTAAAAATTTATTTGCAAACCCAACAGCTCATTTGGGGCACTTATTTCTATCTGAATTGTTTCCTTCTGGACACTTCTTTTCCTTTTCTATCTGATATTCCGTTCAATTTTTCTTGGGCTTCATCTTCTTTTTCTTCCTGCTATCTGTGTTAATTTCTTTTTTTGTTGCGGAAATGTAGAGAAATTAGTGCAAATTAACTGGTGGTGTGAGACGCTGCAGTGAGGAGAAAGAGTCTGTTCTTTTCCCATGGTTTGTCTTTTCATCTACGTTTTCTTCCATTCCTTTTTTGATTTAGAATTTGTTTATGTGTAAGTGATGATTTTACTTTTTTTTTTGGAATATGGAATGATTTAGTTTTTGATGCAAGTGTATAATTCGATTTTTTCTTACCTTTGTTTTATCCCGGCGATTCTTCTTCTCTTACTTTTTTTTTTTTGAGGTTAAATTTCTAGATTTGTTTCCGTTCTCTTATTTTGATTTTGGTTTTTGCCTTTGTTATCTGTTAAAGATTACTGGAGTTGCTTACTCATTGGTCTAGGTCGTTTTTTCGTCCTTTTTCTTCTGTTTTTTATCCTGTTTTGTAACTGTATGAAGTATTACAGGTGACTTCATAAGCAATGGCGTTTACCGTCAACTAATTGTTTCTGAAGTGACAACTCTTGAGATACTATCCTTTGTAATTAGAGTTATTGCTGAAAACAAGAAAGGTATTGCTCTAATCTCAATACGTCTCTCTCTCTCTCTCTCTCTCTCTCTCTCGCTCTCTCTCTCTCTATCTATCTATCTATCTATCTATCTATCTATCTATCTATCTATCTATATATATATATACACACACACACACACACACACACACATATATTCGTCTTGCATAATTCTATCTCGATGATCTTTTGTATTAATATCTCCAATGATTATCTTGTTTTTTGATGGAGCAGATTCGCCGAAAAGTGAATAAGTTTTTGAATAATAGTTGAGATATTTATGACTTGAGAGTCGCTTGATTCTAATTGTGTAGATTCAGTAGCATTAAATCAGGGGTAATAAATAAAGTCAAATGTTTATGAAAACATTTGCCTGAAAATGAAAGTGTTTGGGCTAATGTTTTGAGGTTTTAAATTACATTTATATGTACATTTTTATGGGAACTCTTATAGTAGTATATAATTTTTATATATTTTGTTGGGATTTTTGAAGATGTGAAACTCAGCCATTGAAGGACTTGACAGTAAATACATATTTTAATGTTTTGAACATTGTGCCAAAAGTGTTTTAACTGTGCGTTCGTCTTGATGTTTATGGGTGCATTTGCAGGCCCATGTTGATGACATTAAGAAGACTCATTTGTGTAGATTGATGAGCGATGCAGTGCATGATAGATACAGTTAAAGGGTTGTGCTCTAGGAAATGCTTCGAAACAAGCCAAATGTGTCAAGTATTTGAACTGTGAAGTTGTGACATTATGCTACCTCTGGGAAACAAGTCTTTTTAGTTCAAAACTTAATTTGTTTCCTATGTATAACAACTTGGTAAATACTTAGGGGGCTAGTGAAGAGCGTTGAAGTTTTTTTTTTGTTTTGTTTTTTTTTTTAGTGAAGAGCGTTGAAGTTTTTTTTTTTTTTTTTTTTTTTTTTATTTATTTAGTGAAGAGCGTTGAAGTTAGTTAGACATTTGTAAGGTAAATGGTCTTACTATATTATTTAATTAGATGTCAACAAAAATATACTTATGCATCAGTTATAATGATAATGATGGTCTGTTCTTAAAATATGAAATTTGCTTCTTTGATACTCATGCATGAAAATGATTAATTTCGATTCCAACTATTGTCGTGTTGTTATAGGATTAATGAGCTTTATTTAAGCTTTTGGAGGAAATAGAAGTCACCAATAATCTGTCTTTACAAATTAAACATGAACTTGAGCTTTTGGAGAAAATAGACGTCACCAATAATCTGAGTCTTTACAAATTAAACATGACCGAAGCAACGTATCAATTTTTCCTCAAGGACAAATTTTGGGGAAACCAACCGATTAAAGTTTGATTTACACACAGCTGGCGGGACGGTGAAGAATTTACGAATTTTTTATTTTTAATCTTGGATTTATTTATTTTTTTCAGTTTGCTGCTATAGGTTATGTTCTGTTGTTTCATTGTTTCCATGCTTGATAATGAACAATTTGTTTGCTTGGTTGCTCAACTTTGTTTTCAAGCCTGTGGTGATAATTTCATCCAGGTGCGAAATTAGAAATTTAATTGAAAGGGGCAAAAAATGATAATTTTAAGGGAAAGGGAAAAAATCAAGAATTTAAGGGTAAAGATCAAAATTACAATTCGATACTACTAATTAAAAATAAATAAAATGAGAGGGGACAGTTGCCTCCCCCCAAGTCAAAGGGTCCTTTCGCCCTGATTTCATCCAAACCTCAGAAGTTACTCTTTGGAGTTAGTTTGTTAATTTCAACTGATAATGAGTATCATTGAAAACAAGTTTGCAACTTAGAGAAAGAAACCCCACCAAAATAGTGATCGGTTATACCTCGTAATTCTTTTTTCACTCAAAAAAAAAAAAAACAAAACAATAAATAAAATTTTACTCAAAATTTTTTTTCATCATTTCTTCTTTTATTTATCCTCTCCATCATCTCTTCATTATCATTAACTTTCACCACACGAGAACCTTTGTAAACCACTTTTTTTCATCTCTCCATCACCATTAACTACCCACCATACAAAACTTTTGTAGCTCTTTTGAAATCTTTTTACTCCCTCCGTCCCACAAATATAGTCCACTATTCCATTTTCGTCCGTCCCACAAAGATAGTCCAGTTACCATATTTAACATATCATGAGTTTTTCATTTCCACACACACTTAATTAATATTTTTGAAATACTAGTTTTCTACCTCGTAAATTGAATATTGATGATTACAATGTCAAATCTTACTATTCCAATAACAAATATACTAATCTCAACACTGATTTCTATAAGTATTAATTGACATTAATAAATACAAGAAGGGTATAATTGGAAAATACTATCTAAACTAATGACTTAACTATATAAACTACCAATTTCTTAATCTGCGTGATACCAACCGTAAGACCATAAAATTGGGATGGAGGAAGTGCCAATTAATTTTATATTCAATCACTTACTCAAAATACACAAATTATATCTAATTACTATCTCATTAAAAAATTCATCTCCCTAAAATTTCTTTTTTTTTCACTACTATCAAGTGAAATGAAATGAAAGGACATTCAATCGCCACTTAAATAGCTTGGCTATGTTATCCTTCATTTAAAAAAATTGATTGAAATTTTTTATCGAAGTTATTCAATACTTTCGCTTCCTAAACACGACTAGAGGTGTAAACGCGTAGGGTAGATACAAGTACAACCATACTCGTATCCTATCCGACACTCTATTACCTAAAATTTATCACCGGGTAGAGTACGGGTAATTACCCATTGGGGTAAACAGTATCCGCAGATGCTGCTGTCTATAATTGAGTATACCCGATCACACCCGACTGACCCTACACTTTCCAGAAAAAAAAGGAAGAAGAATTTGTTGCAAGCTTCCACAAGTTTTATCGTGCATGATAGATGATAACAATTATTTACAATATTAACCACGATAAATAGAAATCTGTCACAAATCACAATCACTTTTAGGAACACATGACAACCAACACAAGAACAATCCACAAGGAGTCAAGGATCAACAGTACATCAAATACATCATACATCAATCCACAATGACAACACATCAAATTGAGTTTTAATTACTCGGTACAATATAAAATATTAAATAATGTGTCTTTCAATTGTTTTATCCCAAACAAGTCCATAATAGCTAATATTCTAATTTCATTTCTTCTCCCAATTGTCTCAAAATATCGTGGTAACATAGCTCTGCTTGAAAAAAAAAGATTATAAATGTATAATATGTAATATCAATTGGATAAATATTTCCCAAGTATTGAATACAATATTTTAATTAACTTACCTCTTGTTCTTCATCATCGTCACTTGTATAAGCTGGCATACCATTAACAACTCAATGTAGTGATTCTGAGGATGATGATGTTGTATTTAAAATACAATAATTAAAAATACATGTTAATTTCTAAAATAAAACAAATAATATAAACTGAAAAAAAAAGTAGCACATTTATGTTTCAGAATATAAATCAAACCATCAAATCTTTCCCATAGTCTGTCCTACGAACACAGCTCTAATGTTTATGGAGTGAGACTACTTCGATGCTTGTTCACAGTCCTACCACTAGTGCTAAAAGCAGCCTCTGAAGCAACTGTGGAAACATGGATGGATATCTCTTGGCAATTGAACGCAATGTCCGATACTTAACCATTTGCGTCTTCCACCAAGTCAATATATCAAAATCTTCATCTCTGAGTAACAAAGGCTCCTCAAAATAAGAATCAAACTCTGACTTGTCATGTGTATAAGTAGTAACCTCAGACAAATACGCTTCAAATGAGTCGATATCCCCAAGAAGCTTTTTTGCTGCGATTCCCAACATTGACCTCGAAGAGTGACGATTTGCTTCCATATTGACTATTGCTGGATTTGGCATTTGAAAATCCTTCCTTATACACCTTTTCAAACTCATACATTGGTCTTTTGAATTTTATCCTTCTCCATGTTAGCATTTTATCCATACAATTGGTCATAGTAGAAGTCGATCAGGCTAAACTTGAATCTTGAATTTAAGATGACAACAATTGAAAAAACTACATGAATGTCCTCCCAATATCTATTGTACTTTCGCAATCATGCTATGAGCCATCTCTCTTACATCAATATATTCGGAATCAAGCCATGCATTCATTGGATTCTAACCTGACAAATAAACATAAAAATCGTGTTCGCGGTAGGACGTTTGGTAGAAAAAAACATATTAGTCAAATCATAGAAGTATCCCAACTTCTCTCAAATCTCACCAGCAAGTAGTTAATCATGGTCAGTAGGCACAAACTTATATGATGAATCATTTAGTTTCAAACGAGGAAATACGTTCTTATAAACCAATGCTAGACTAAGCATGAAGTAAGTTGAATTCCATCTAGTTTCACACCACGAGCAAGCTTTCTAGTATATTTAATGTGCAATTGACGTGCCGTCTCTTCAAAATTTTCCTACCTTTTTTGGTGTTGCAGTCCAATAATAAACACTATCTTTAATCCTCTCAATGTTATCTCCAAGTACATCCATACCATCTTTAACTATCAAATTTAGTATGTGAGCAACACAACTCATGTGTAAAAACTCTCCTACCCAACAACATTGAATCAAAAGAAAACTTGTTCAACATTACTGATAACATAGAAATCAGAGAATCATTTGTGTTATAATTGTCCAATGTCAAAGTAGACAACTTAATATTAATATTTCAATCCATCAAGCAGTCAAAAAATGTCTCACAAATAGTTTCAGCCGTGTGTGGACAATGATCATACATAACTTTGTTTTTACAAAGATATTGAAAAATCAAATGCGGTTGCCAAGATCTTATCAATTTAAGAAATAAAATAAAATAAATAAGTAAAAATATAAATTAGCAGACATTTTTTTTCTTTTACCAAGCACCAAGTCCTTAGTTACAATACACTTCATAACTAAGAGAAAATAGGATAAAGTAAGAGCATCTTTTAACCTTGGGTTTTGGTGGGGTTTGGGTTGGGGAGGGGTAGAATAAATAAGTTGGAGAGAAAGAGGGGGTTTGAGAATGGGGAGGGGGTTATTCAACGGGAGGGGAGAGAAAAAAGGGAAAAAAAAAAAGGAGAGAGGGAGAAGTGGGGCGGCAGTCGCCGCCCCTTGGCCAATCACACGGCGCGTGCAGTGCACGCGCCTGAAGAGAGAGTGGGGCAGTGTACCCCACCTCTGAAAAATTGCAGTTACAATTTTTTTTTCTTTTTTCTTCTCTTTTTCCTTTCCTTTTTCTTCCTTTCTTCCGTCCTTTCTTTTTCTTTTTCTTTATTTATATATATATATATATATATATATATATATAATATATATATATAAAAATTAAAATAATTTACTGTAAAATAAATAAATTTTCATACATAAAGAATTTAAATTTTATTATTAATTAAAATTTTAAAGTATTTACATGAATATTAATTATAAATGAAAAAAGATTAAGAATAGATATATAAATAAAATAGAATATCACATATTATCTCAAAAAATAAAAATAAAAATTAATAAAATATGTTTTCACACCTACAAAAATTAAAATTATATTATTAATTAAAATTTTAAAGTAATTATTAATTATAAATGAAAAAAAATTCAAGAATGTATTATAAATAAAATGAAATATCACATCTTATCTAAAAATAAAAATAAAAATTATTATTTATCCAAAATTTCCACATCATCAAAGGAAATCCCATCTTATCCATATTAAAAAATTATTATTTATCAAATATTTCCACGTCATCACAAAATCTGCCCAATCTTATCCAAGTTCATATCTTTTTTTTTTTTGTTATAAATACTACCTTCACCCTCAACTCTCATCACCAGCACTTCTCATATTCATCACACTTCTCATATACTAGATAAATAATAATGGCTAACTTTGATGAAAATCATCCGAATATACTAAAAATACACCATGATTTCTATGATCCTGCAATCACTCCATGGACCATGGAGATGGAACGAGCCATATTGGATTACCTCATCGCTCAGAAAGAAGGTGTTCAAAGAGGTGCAAAAAAAGCAGATTTCATTTTGACCGTCCCGCTGTTAATAAGCCTACTGCAGAGGTATTTCATGATTTCACCTGCTATTCATGAAATTTACGATAAGGTCGAATAAATGGAGATGAGGTACGTTTGGTGGGAAACAATGATTTCTGGGGATGGAGTTTTTTCAGATGAAGAACGTGGATTGATCTGTATTGATACCACTATCAATAATAATGTCTATCCAACCTATGTAAAGTCCACACATCTATCTACAAATAATTATGTGCTTTGTTTTGGTTTCATTTAAATTGCTAACTTTTTTTTTAATGAAGAAATACGGTGATGATGCATCACGCAGATATTATTTGTATGACGTGCTACCATTGTGGAAGAAAATGGAAGCAGCTTTCAATTGATGCATTCTCAATGTATTAGTACCTAAATGTGTAATAAAATCAGATCGAAATGACCTTAGATTGAGTGTGCAACTATGTACTCTGTTTATTTTGTATCCCTTTTTATTTAATCAAATTGCATGTGTTTTTTTTTCTTACGGAATTTATCATGTACGTTTATTTTGAGGCTTGATTTCAAATAATTTTAAATTATTATTATTATTATTATCATTATTATTATTAATTTAATCATAAACTATATTTAATAGATTAAATAGTTTAAATAGATTTAATAGATAAAATATAATAATATTGGAATGTGAAAAATAAGAATTAAATTGTTGGGAAACATGTGGGGTCCATAAAAAGTAGGTTTGAGAGTTTGAAGGATAAATGAGATAAAAGGGGTTTGGGAGGGAAATAAAATGAGTTGGTGATGTGCAGGTAATTTTGGTGATTTGGCGTGTTGGGAATTAAAAAAATTGGGAGGGATTGAGCAGTGGGTTAAAGATGTTTAAGTACCCTTCCAAACTCCAAGAATTATCAATAAAGTGTTCATTTACTGCCGTGTACCCTTCTTTTGGTGACTAGAAGTCCACATGTCCATAATGATTGCAAATCTACTCTTGTTATTCTCCAAATTCCATTATCTTCATCTTCTCTTCACTAAATATCTTCAAAATATTAGAGTGTAGTGTATTCCTTGATATGACTTGAACAGAGGTTGAATAGTATTCAAAAACATCTTGATTCCAATATTAGGTGAAGTTTTGTAATTATGAATTATATTCGTGTTTTTTATTCACTATCCCAATTATTCTGGATTTCGTTTTAATGGCTACTAGTATGGGTAATTGAGGAATTAATTCTGGTCGCAAGTCTTGTAACGGCAAATCTCTTGTTATGCCAATTATGAATTATATTTGTGTTTATTTACTTTTCCGATTATTAAAGTATATTCTAATTATAAATCCTATGTAAATATATATTTTAACAGATTTTATTTTTTCAATTATTAAAGTATATTCTAATTATATATCATATGTAAATATATATTTTAACAGATTTTATTTTTTCAATTATTAAGATACAGAAAATCAATTGGAAAATGAACTGAAAATCATATAAAAAGATGTATTTCTAAACAGAAGTTCATTTTTTTCAAAATTATACGGTAAAGTGAATACCATATGCAAACACGTGTTTTTGAATAAGTTCACTTTTTCTTTAATTATTATGGTATAATAAATTAATTAGAAACCATATAGAAACTAGTAATCAATATATAAATAGTTTTGAAAGAGTTCACTTTCTCGATTATTAGAATATAGTAGAAATCAAACTGGAAAAACACATATTTTTTAGCAGAGTTAATTTTTCCTATTTATTTGGGTATAGAAATCAATCGAAAATGAACTGAAAATCATGTAAAAATCAAACGTAATTTTTGAAAATAAACAAATGTTTTTAAAGGAGAAAACAAAATTTTAAATATATTCAAGATTAGAGGGATTTTTTTTATTTTTTTAACAAATGGGAATATGGTTTGTCCTTATCTCAGAATATTTGTGCACTTTTTGAAGATAATTTCTTGTTCGAACGTCACGATTTTTTAATAAAAAAAATCAATTACAGATATTTGTAATGTGTAACTAATCTATACACATTGTTTTCTTTCTCTCAAAATTGTAAAAAAAAAAAAAGGAAAACAAAAGAGCTGGTATTGTAACTAATCTATACACGTTTTTTCTTCTCTCAAAATTGTTAAAAAAGGGAAAACAAAAGAGCTGGTGCGATTCGACTTATTAACGGACTTTGAAAATAGGTATATAGTACAGTGCCGTGAAGGCACCGTACCTCCAAAACCCCCTGCATTTATATTCCTTGACCTTACCATTATTCATAACCAACTTTGAATAATGGTTCTCATAAAGTGATGAATGGTAGGACCGTATACGTCCCAAAGATATATATTAAGAAATTGTCCAAAAGTCAGTCAAACTCTGTCATCGCATCGTAATATTAAGCGGACTCCCAATTATGATAGGACTCTGTTTCATCAAGAATCCAGCGTTACTATTCCTATCCAAATACAATTAATTAATACACCACTCTGTATATAACTGATGATCATATTTGGTTCTGTACCATATATTTTCCATGATGTATTCATTGCTAAAGTGGCCTTCTTTGAGAAGCTGGTTGACCCGAGCAGACAATTTGTCGGATGACGGGTCCTTGTCCTTTTGATATTCCTCCCCGATGAGGTTTTGGGTGTAATATTTGGGAAGCTATGCGTCGGCGATCGAGTTCGCACGAGACTGGTGTGCAAGTCATGGAGGGACAAACTCATCCGGGCCGACTTTCCGGTCAAACCGGAGCCTCCGTGGCTCTTCTTACCCATCGATTCCTATAACAAACCCCAATGTTTCCCATCCTCCCACATAAGGCTTCCAAAGCGTGTCCGAGGAGGACAGAATATACCGTTTCAAAATACCTAAATCCGGCCGTTGGCGCTGCTGTGGGTCCTCTTCCAACGGCGGATGGCTGGCTCATGGCCGGCCGCCGAGTTTTGGAGCAAGGCGACGGCGATGATGTTGTGGGACCCGATATCGGGGGCCACTAGAAAGCTCCCGTCACTGTCGACGCTGCCCCTTTTTCGACCAATTGGTGAACGATTGCATCAGGGAGGGAATAAAGGATAATAACCTCCGTATTCACGACTCGGACGCAAGTGTTTTCGGTGGGTTTCGGTGGAGTGCGTGGTGGCCGTCGTTTTCGTTCTTGGTTGGGATCTCTGCGAGCGTCGATTGGCACTTTGCTCGCCCGAGGACCAGAGTTGGAGCGTGCTTATTACCTCCAGTGGAAGGAGGGTGAGATTGAATTACACGAGGACATCCTTTTCCATAACGGAAAGCTTTT
>BMAC01005062.1:0-10316 GCA_014905375.1 Phtheirospermum japonicum
ATTGGAATTAATTATTTTTGAAATTACTTATGGCAAATGTTTTTCAAAATTGGTAGAGTATTTATGGAAAGACAAAGCATTTTTTTTTCATGAATTAAGCTAATTGATAACAAATCTATTTATACTGTGAATTAATGTAAATTGAAATAATTTATTATGGAAAGGATACAAGTATTTCTTTCATCCATGGATTAAGTTAATTAAAAATATTTAATACGGTAACATATTGATATGGAAATAAAATATACTACATTATTATGTATGTGAATTATGGTAATTAAAACTTTTAATATGGACAAATGTTTGGTTTTAGGAATCTAATATATTTTCTCAGAATATGTAATTTAATCATTATATTGTAGTTTCAAAATCAGATCAATTAGTTGACCGATTATAATCTAACTTTCACACTTAGTTATTCCTTCACATATTTTCACAAAATAATTGATTAAAATATCAATTACCCTCAACATAATTAGTTAGATTGTTAGATTAGATCTCACGTAATTATATAATTATATTTGATTGATTTGTTTTTTGATAACATATTCATCTAAATTTGTTAGTATGAGAAATCATATCCAAATTATCATATAGTATCATACACTCAAAAATTATTTCATATAATTACATAGACTAAGAATATATACATTACACTCAAATATTCGTATATATTTCAGCATTATATGTTTTCAAAATCTGTAAAGTGAATCGAACTTTTTCGCTTAGTAAGTTAAAAGCTCGTCCGCAAGAGAACGAAACTATTGTAGGCGATAATCTTGACTTAAGTCGAATCACAAGGAATTGCAATCGGCGTGACAAATGTTTGTTCAACAATTCTATAACTAAACACATGATCCATTTTCAGAGTTTTGGTTTTTATATCTACGAATTTGAAAAAAATCATACATAAATTAAAACTAATTAAAAGCGATAAAGATTTAAATTTAGAAAACGAGAGAACAAACATAATTGAGATAGCGAATTAAATATGAGTTATTAAACTAATAACAAGTCGAATGAAAGTGCAACATTAAAAGCCAAATCAAAAGTAAATAAAAAAAGGCAGGAAACCTATGGTTCAAACGATAATAATAGCAAACGAACGATCTACAACAATGAAACGATATCTTCAATGACGAACGAATGAGAAACGAGAGAAATTACTTGATCATCAACCGAAATCTTCAATTTAATTTGGATGGAAAGGGACTTGAGGTATCTGAACGTTTTTGAAACCTTCCCCAAGTATGGCTGATCCAATTTTGAAAAAACCAGCGACTATTTATGGATTTCTCGAAAATAACCGCTCAACTGCCGGAGCGTCGACCGACGAGGACAAAGCGTCCGACATCGACGCGATTCGGGATGCTCGCGTCGACAAGGCATTGCGTCGATCGACGCGACTGCAAGTTATGTCGACTTGTGCGTCGACCGACGATAAAATAAAGTAAAAACATTAACACGATACAAAATGAAAAACATCAAAAGGAAGAGAAATGAGAAAAAGATAAACCTAAAACACGTAAAAACAAACAAAACACAATGCAAAAATACACGACAATCACATACAAAAATGTACAAATCAACTCCCCCGCACTTAGCTTTTTGCTTGTCCTCAAGCAAAATCTAATCTAGACGTAGACAAAGAAAAGCTAATTACCCGATGACCTAATCGCTAATGCATCCATATGATTCAAGAAGTTAATGCATTAGATCGACTAAAAACTCAACTAAAAAGACGACACGATAACGTTGAGATAAGAGATTTAGACTAGCTTCCGAACACCTAAAAGTAACGAGTTGACCTCCATGTACGTCACCCATCCATGCCTCGGCCAAAGTCTATCCCTGCTCAAACCGCCAAATCGTCACCCGACTAGCCCAGTCATCTATACACCTCTTTAACAATACAATCTAAGAAATAAAAAATAAAAATAAGAACTCAACTTGTACAAGGTTTTCTCTTCTTGTACTTATTTTTCTTTTTTATTTTTTTTTATTTTCTTTTTTTTTTTTCCTTTTTTTTTTTTTTTTTTTTATGAGTACCTATAAAGATAAGGTACAAAACGAGCATAATTTACATAAATCAAAAGCGAGAGTTCATTGACTCCAATCTTACATTGCTAAGTGCAACTGATAACATTTTTCAATATTGCACGTGGAGTTTTAACGTCTCCAAAATAAAAAGAAAAATTACATAAAATCCTATAGAGGGTATCAGAAAATGGGGCTAGTAGAGAGTATTCGACTCTTAAGAATGAAACATGAATAGAACAAGAGAACAAGACACTTCATAGATTATTTACACTTCATTCCCCACAATTACACTATTGTTCGAACGGAAGTCTAAATATCCTAACCAAAGCATCTAACCACGCCTTCGATCAAGGTTCCAGTCAATATAAGTACACACAACTCAAATCAACCACAAGCAAGCATACAAACAATTAACATTACTAAACCAAGGACAACACCCCCCCCCCCCCCCCCCCCCCCCCACACACACACACACACACTTAAACCATACAATGTCCACATTGTATAAAATGAAAATTAAGCTAAGTATGGTAAAACGTAAGAGAAAGAGAGATACGTCCCTGAAATCGCGCTTGTGGTGATGAGTCGAGCATCGAACACCATCCAACGGGTTTCAACATTGAAGGGAACTTCAAACAAAAGAAACAAAAACACACAAAAACAAACACAAGTTAAAAGGCTTTGGGTTGCCTCCCAAGAAGCGCTTGTTTAACGTCAATAGCTTGACGAAATCACACCATCTACGTCGAGAACGGGTCAATGAAAGTCACAGTCTCCTTAGCATGATTCACCCCTGATCCTTGAAAGTACGGCTTAACTCGATGGCCGTTTACTTGAAAACTTTCATTGGTCTTTTCGTTGACCAACTTCACAACTCCATACGACAAAACTTCTTCAACCAGAAATGGACCACTCCATCGTGATTTGAGTTTTCCGGGGAACAACCGGAGATGAGAGTTAAACAGCAAGACTTGCATACCGGCTCGAAGATCTTTAGCAGTGATCTTCTTGTCATGTTGGCCTTTCACCTTCTTTTTGTAAATATCCCCGTTTTTGTAGGCCTCATTACGTATTTCATCAAGTTCTTCAATTTGCAGTCCCCATGTAGCACCAGCCTGTGTCAAATCAAAATTCACTGCACGAATCGCCCAATAAGCTCGGTGCTCCATCTCGACCGGAAGATGACACGACTTGCCATAGACCATCCGATAGGGGCTTGGTCCCTAGAACTGTCTTGTACGCCGTTCAGGAATGCCCAAAGAGCGTCAATGAGCTTAGCCAAATAATCCTTACGATTCGGCTGAACAGTCTTCTCCAAAATAGCTTTGATTTGCCTATTACTCATCTCGACTTGGCCCGACGTCTGAGGATGATACGCCGTGGCCACCTTATGTTTAACCCCGTACTTTGTCATCAATTTATCGAATGACTTGTTGCAGAAATGTGCGCCTCCATCACTAATAATTGCTCGTGGAAATCCGAACCGACTGAATATATTTTCTTGCAAAAACTTGAGCACGACCTGGCATCACACGTTCTCGTGGGAATGGCTTCACCACTTAGACACATAATCAACGGACAACTAAAATATATATTCATAACCAAACGATGCCGGAAATGGGCCCATGAAGTCTATGCCCCATACATCAAAGATTTCCATGACAAGATTGCTCGTTTGTGCATTTCATCATGTTTGCCGATATTTTCCAAACGTTGGCAGCGATCACAGGACTTGCAAAATTCATGAGCATCCTTAAACAAACCCGGCCAATAAGAATCCGTTGTCATTGGTTAGTAATTTAATTGTTCGTATGCTTGCTTGTGGTTGATTTAAGTTGTGTGTACTTATATTGACTGGACCCTTGATGAAGCGTGGTTAGATGCTTTGGTTAGGATATTTAGACTTCCGTTCGAACAATAGTGTAATTGTGGGGAATGAAGTGTAAAGAATCTATGAAGTGTTTTGTTCTCTGTTCTATTCTTGTTTCATTCTTAAGAGTCGAATACTCTCTACTAGTCCCATTTTTTGATACCCTCAATATGATTTTGTGTAATTTTTCTTTTTATTTTTGGAGACGTTAAAAGTCCACGTGCAATATCGAAAAATGTTATCAGTTGCACTTAGAAATGTTAGATCGGAGTCAATGAACTCTCATTTTTTATTTATGTAAATTATGCTCGTTTGTACTTTATCTTTATGGGTACTCATAAAAAAAAAGAGAAAAGAAAAAAAAGGAAAAAAAATAATAAGAAAAATAAAAAAATATATATAAATAATTAATTAAAAAAAATTACAAGAAGAGAAATCCTGGCACGAGCTAAGTTCTTATTTTCATTTTTTATTTCTTAGATTGTATTGTTAAAGAGGTGTATAGGTGACTGGGCTAGTCGGGTGATGACTTGGCGGTTTGAGCAGGGATAGACCTTGGCCAAGACATGGATGGGTGACGTACATGGAGGTCAACTCATTACTTTTAGGTGTTCGGAAGCTAGTCTAAATCTCTTATCCCAACGTTATCGTGTCGTCTTTTTAGTTGATTTTTCAGTCGATTTAATGCATTAACTTCTTAAATCATTTGAATGCATTAGCGATTAGGTCATCGGGTAGTTAGCTTTTCTTTGTCTACGTCCAGATTTGATTTTGCTTGAGGACAAGAAAAAAGCTAAGTGCGGGGGAGTTGATTTGTACATTTTTGTATGTGATTGTCGTGTATTTTTACATTGTGTTTTGTTTGTTTTTACGTGTTTTAGGTTTATCTTTTTCTCATTTCTCTTCCTTTTGATGTTTTTCATTTTGTATCGTGTTTAATGTTTTTACTTTATTTTATCGTCGGTCGACGCACAAGTCGACATAACTTGCAGTCGCGTCGATCGACGCAATGCCTTGTCGACGCGAGCATCCCGAATCGCGTCGATGTCGACGCTTTGTCCTCGTCGGTCGACGCTCCGGCAGTTGAGCGGTTATTTTCGAGAAAATCCATAAATAGTCGCTGGTTTTTTCAAAATTGGATCAGCCATACTTGGGGGAAGGTTTCAAAACGTTCAGATACCTCAAGTCCCTTTCCATCCAAATTAAATTGAAGATTTCGGTTGATGATCAAGTAATTTCTCTCGTTTCTCATTCGTTCGTCATTGAAGATATCGTTTCATTGTTGTAGATCGTTCGTTTGCTATTATTATCGTTTGAACCATAGGTTTCCTGCCTTTTTTTTATTTACTTTTGATTTGGCTTTTAATGTTGCACTTTCATTCGACTTGTTATTAGTTTAATAACTCATATTTAATTCGCTATCTCAATTATGTTTGTTCTCTCGTTTTCTAAATTTAAATCTTTATCGCTTTTAATTAGTTTTAATTTATGTATGATTTTTTTCAAATTCGTAGATATAAAAACCAAAACTCTGAAAATGGATCATGTGTTTAGTTATAGAATTGTTGAACAAACATTTGTCACGCCGATTGCAATTCCTTGTGATTCGACTTAAGTCAAGATTATCGCCTACAATAGTTTCGTTCTCTTGCGGACGAGCTTTTAACTTACTAAGCGAAAAAGTTCGATTCACTTTACAGATTTTGAAAACATATAATGCTGAAATATATACGAATATTTGAGTGTAATGTATATATTCTTAGTCTATGTAATTATATGAAATAATTTTTGAGTGTATGATACTATATGATAATTTGGATATGATTTCTCATACTAACAAATTTAGATGAATATGTTATCAAAAAACAAATCAATCAAATATAATTATATAATTACGTGAGATCTAATCTAACAATCTAACTAATTATGTTGAGGGTAATTGATATTTTAATCAATTATTTTGTGAAAATATGTGAAGGAATAACTAAGTGTGAAAGTTAGATTATAATCGGTCAACTAATTGATCTGATTTTGAAAACTACAATATAATGATTAAATTACATATTCTGAGAAAATATATTAGATTCCTAAAACCAAACATTTGTCCATATTAAAAGTTTTAAATTACCATAATTCACATACAATAATAATGTAGTATTTTTATTTCCATATCAATATGTTACCGTATTAAATATTTTTAATTAACTTAATCCATGGATGAAAGAAATACTTGTATCTTTCCATAATAAATTATTTCAATTTACATTAATTCAAGTATAAATAGATTTGTTATCAATTAGCTTAATTCATGAAAAAAAAATGCTTTGTCTTTCCATAATACTCTACCAATTTTGAAAACATTTGCCATAAGTAATTTCAAAAATAATTAATTCCAATAACTAATCAAATATTATGTAGACTTTTCTCATCTACAGTTCAATATTACACCATGGTATGTTACGGAAACATCAAAATCACTTTAACTCCCAAGCAAACATAAAATAGCAAAAGGAAGTGATTATATTTCAATTGCTTTTTTCCTTTATCTCTTTAATTTGTCATGCCCAGTTTATACCATGCCTTATGCAAAAAAAAAAATCCAACTGCACATACAGAAAATTCATAATTGAGAACAACAACAACAACAACAACAACAATAATAATAATACCAACAATAAACTCGGAAATTGTTCGTATTCGATAATTGATCATAGCAGGTTTACCAAATGAAATCCAATCAACCTTGATTTTGAGCAACATATGCCTCTTCCAATCAACCTTGATTTTGTATGTGGCAAACTTATTACATTCTTATTATTGAAGGTTTTGGATTGTGCAGTAATTTTCTGGACAATCTAAAAGGCAATTTTAAACAAATAACAAAACATTGATATGAAAAAAATAAAATAAAAGGGAAAAAAATTCTTTGCCACCTGTATTTGTAGCGTTTTGATGGTTTGCAACCTAATTTTTTTTTGTTGTTATTAATAACCCAAAGTATGCGGGTTTTTCTCTTTGCAACCTTCAGGCTATTTTTCATTCAAAAAATGGCTGAATCGAAGCACGTACTCATTCTAAAAACATGAAACATTGTCTAACATAATAATTGGTGATGAGCCATGAGGTTTACGTGCTTCGATTCAACCATTTTTTAAATGAAAAATAGCCTAAAGGTTTCAAAGAGCGAAACCCGCATACTTTGGGTTGTTAATAACAACAAAAAAAATATTAGGTTGCAAACCATAAAAACGCTACAAGTATAGGTGGCAAATAATCTTTTTCAAAAAATAAAATAAAAAAATACAGTGCAATCCCTGGCATTCCTTATTCGATATGAAAAAATTCTGGATTATCTTCAAAGATCTGCAAAAAAATATAATTAATCCGATCCCATTAGTGTTTGAAGATCTGCAAAAATAAAAATAAAAATTGGACTATCTTCAAACATCCGATCTATTAGTGTTTGAAGATCTGCAAAAAATCCAACCACAAATCAGAGAAATGAAACTAATTAATACGAAAGAAAAGAAAAAAAATACTATTAAAGGCTAATAGATCTGTAATAACAAAAAAAGTTAAACACAACCACAAAATATTAGATCTACAAAAAATACGCTAATAGATCTGCAAAAAACTCCAACCAAAAATGATTTTTTCATGTCAGCAGATCGAAATAAATATCAGATCAAAAAAGGTTGAAATCAGAAAAGATCCAAATCGATTTTCATGTCAACAAACGATTTTTATCCATTTGAAATTGATCTGCAAAAATATTTATCCATTTGAAATAGATCTGCAAAAATAATAAATTGCAAAGAAACCGATCTGAAATGTTTTAGAATAATTTCGAAGAGAAATATTGTAGAGAAAAAATTCTGTGCGAAAAAACTTTTGGACCGAAAGGTTGGTTGTATATTTGATGAAAAATTGCTTGGACCGAACAATGAAATTGGGAGGCTACAAAATAAATTAGCTAAAATAGAAAAAAAAAAGTTATTATTTATACCCCTCAAAATTTTGGTCTTTTCACAAAATAGACCCCATTGAACTACAACTCGACAACTAAGTTTTGGAGATACCACATTCCAGCACATATTTCCCAGAATGCTCTCCATCTGAAAACTCTGGACTAATAATTAAAACAATTTACAGGAGTGATGGATTATAATAATAATTATTATTAACTTAAGGTAAGAAGTTTGCAATATTTTCTTTTTTACTAAGCTTATAAGACCTCAAATTTTGTTATTTTGTTTATATTCATTTAAGATTTTGTCAATATATTGGTTAGGTTAAGAAGTCTCAATTTTCTTTTTCCTTTTTGTTTAGCATAAAAGAACCTTTTTCTATTTAAGTTAAAATGCCGCACTTGGGAGCATTCGAGCCAACGATCTTCAAAATGCAAGACCAAGAGCCTAATCATCCCGCAATCTATATATATATATATATATATATATATATATATATATATATATATATATATATATATATATATATATATATAATAACAGTACTTGTTATATGAGGCAATTATTTTGTCTCCCGCCAAAACTTCTTCTTTCCCCAAAAGAAACTTTTTTGGCGAAAGCCACTTTTGTTGACTTTTCAACAACTTTTTTTTAAAAAAAAATAAATACAACAGCCACAATTGTTGACTTTTCAACACGACTTAAAATTACATCCGTGTGATTTCTGTGAATTAGTTGTTGAAATTTCAACTGCGTTTTTTAAACAAAATTAAAATACCACAACCATAATTGTTGACTTTTCGTGTGATTTATGTGAATGAATAGAGGGCGCCAAATTTCGGATATAAAATTAATTAATATTAGAAAGAATTTGATGTCTCATTTCTCCATTTGATATATGGTTGATATTAATTGAGTACTTTTTTAATTTGAAATGTATTAAGAAAGACTTATAAACTGCACATATGTATATGGTAGATGGTTGTTATTAATTGAGTTTTTTTTTTATTGTTCGTACTGTTTTTAATTTGTAATGTATTCAACAAAGATTCGTACTTTTTTTAATTTGAAATGTATTAACAAAGACTTATGAACTGCATATAAACTGTTTTTAATTTGTAATGTATTCAACACAGATTCGTACTTTTTTTTAAATTTGAAATGTATTAACAAAGACTTATGAACTGCACATATTTATATGGTACTTGGTTGTAGAGTTAGAAAAATATGGTTCATTTTGTAAAATATTCTTAATAAGTGTATTTAAATCTAAAATATGGTTCAATTTTTTTATATTTTTCTAGAATATTCTTAATAAGTGTGTTTAAATCTAAAATATGGTTATTTTTTATTTATAAATGTGTAGAATCAAATCATCAATTTCATCTCATATTTATTGGAATAAAAAAAATTGAGTTATTGTTTCGATTTGCAGTATTAGAAGTACAAAGCCACAATTGTTTCAACTATTTTTTAAATTTAAATATCAGCCTAATATTGTTGTCTTTTCAACTATTTTAATTCTACTCTTTTGATATTCGAAGAGATTTTTGGGATCTGATTATAATCATACACGATTTGTTTTATCTCTCAAGTTGAAGCTCTTACTTATTGGAATAAAAATTTGAGTTATTATTTTGATTTGCACTACTATAAGTCAAGCCCACGGATATGTTGGTACGTATCTGAAAAGACGAGAAAAAAAGTTCAAGGTTTGGTATGGTATCTGAATATGCGAAAAAAGAATGATCATGAGGTGAGAGGGAGATAGAAAAACATACATTTCTTAATAAAATGTGTTTAAACTAAAACGACATATAAATAGAATCAGATGAGTAATTAGTATTATCTCATTAGTTTTAAAGCATCTATAATTCCATCATAAATAATTTAATCTAATTTCAGTTTACCACCTTTATTCTTTATTAAACTATTTATTTCATTTATTTTTATTTCATTGTTTGTATTAGTGTTATTTAAGTTTTCTTGAACAACGTTATTTGTCATTGGAACCTTTAAATTAGTGTTATTTGAGTTGTACCAAATAACTAATGACTACACAATTTTTTCGCTAGACATGACATGAAGCTTTGCAAATATGAGATTGTATGTAATTTTTGTTGTATGTAGATTTTGGTATCTGAGATTGTAAGGCTTGCAATTGTAAATGCTATTTATTTTCGATTGATGCAAATTGGTATTTTGGTACTTTACACAAGACTGATATACCAGACTTATTTTTGGTTATTGAATATATGGAGGAAATTGAAAATTCTACATTCTTTGTTTCAGTAAGGTTGAATGTGGCTTCTGTTGTTTAAAAAAAAGTATAAAAGGTTTTTAAAATTTTCTCTGTGGTTGCATAAAAAGATATTTTAACCACTCAACATTTTGTGAATACAAATTTGAAAAGGGAATAATGTGAGTATAAATGTCAA
>BMAC01005107.1:0-12072 GCA_014905375.1 Phtheirospermum japonicum
CATTGAGAAATTTTATACTACATTAACGAATTTCATAAGATACACTTTCATCAACTCCAACTTCAACATTAATTGTCTACCTTACCCAAACTACATAGAATTCATCTTCAAATCTAAACTACATATTTCAAACTACTAATTCAAATCCAAAATAAATAACGCAAAAATTATGCGTCACCGTCATCAGGCGCGCGATCGCCTGCGCAGCCACCTCACGCACCCCGTTGCTCTTCGCCTCGAGCATTGCCACAAGAAACGGTACGCAACCTGCCTCCCCTAAAGCCCGCTTCATCTCCGCCGACCCGCAGATCCGGCAGATCGCCGACGCAGCCGCCTGCTGGGCCCCGAGCGAGCCCGACCGGAGCACGTGGACCAGGCTGTCGAGGGCTTTGTGTTTGGCCTCCAGGTGGCCGATTTGGAGACGGGTCAGCAATTCTCGTAGATTACCGTGGTTTGTGGATTCGGGCTCGGATGATGATGGGAACGATACCTCACCGAGGATGCCGGTTTTGATAAGAAGCCCGCAATCGCGCAGATTCAAATCGAGTTTGCCGGCGAGCGAGTCGAGATTGCTCTGCATACGAAGCTTGCCTTCATATTTCTCTTTCACACAAAACTCGGCTAATTAGATTGTTTTGTTGAGTGTCTTAGAAACGGCCTGTAATTGTTCCTTACAGAGTGGGTTCTTGGAGAAGCACGGGTGGCTCGATAAATCGGATAATCTTGATGGGATTTGCTCCAATTTGGAAACAATCATTTTCCATCTCCCGGGAAAACCTTTAACCTGCTTGGCCTTTTCCAGTGCCTTTGGGACAAGGGCTTGTGCGCGAGATAGCCATTCTTTAGTTGACAGGCTATTGTCAACCGCCGGGTTTTGCCCATCATCTTCAACCATGATTCGCAAGTCAAACAATCACCAAAGCTGGAAAAAACTGAAGAAGAGAGAGGGTGAACGGGGGCTGAGGGGGCAGGGTTTGGGATGAGGTGGTTTCTGATTTGTAGGGTTAGTGTATAAGAGTTTTAGGTGTAGGGTTAGTTTTGACAATGTAATTGTATTTATTGATTAAATGGGAAGTTCTTGGATTATATGGGAATAAAAAGAGTTATTGGATTATATGAGAATTGTCTTTTATGTTATAATACTATATGAGAATTTCATTATAATATTGAGGAGGAGGATCACCACGGCTGCAAGATTTATACTTGTAATATTTAGCAATGCACCATGTTTGTACTTGTAGTTATAGCCAACTGACTATTTAACCCCACACATCCACTCAAAATATTTTTGATCATCTACACTCATCTCTAATATTCATTTCCCCAAAATTTCTCAATCTTTATCCTTATTTCTTTGGCTCCAAATATTCTTTTTTATCTTGTATTTATCTTTTAATTAAGTATCAATACGTGTCTATCTTTAAATATATATGGTTGGATATGAAAACGAAGTTATGATGAATATTCTCATAAATAAAATAATGAAATACAAGAAAAATAGAAAACATGGAGAAGAAAGTCATATCCGTCTCATTTGGAGGACCATTCCACACTTTTAATGATACAATTGAGGACCACAACTATGGAAAGTTTGGGGCAGTTGTATTGCACTGATCAAGGCTGAAAACATATCTAAAATACTACTATATGACAATTCTTTATTTAGTACTTTTGGTCCCAAAAAAATAATTTAATATTTTATTTTCATCTATCTCATAAACATAGTTTAATTATTTTTAAATAATATTCTTAATTAATATTTTAAAATATTTTCTTTTCATGATAAATTAAAATTTAATTATTACAATGCAAAAAATCATACTACTCCGATCATGATTATACTAATTTTATCACTAATTTTTATAAGTATTAATTGATATTAACAAATTCGAAAGAAGTGTACAATTAAAAAATATTATTTAAATTAATATATTTTTTATATAAATTACTTATTTATTAATTTATGTGAACTATTTTTTAAGATATTTATGTAAACCCTCGGGTGTCAAGCAAGGACACGTGGTCTATTCTCATGAAAAGTCCATGACTCCTTTCTGACTTTCTATATTGCCATTGCCCCCTTTCCCTTTCATTAGTTAATTTATTTATCAGCATCGGTTGGGGTGAGATAATTGAATCTACACGTGTCCCATGAGATGTTCGACAGCTGGTAAATGCACGTTTTCCTCTCTCTTGCAAGCGCAGAAGACAAAATATCTAATCTACTAGAGATATATTATCATTATATTATTAAGTCTCTTTTTCTTTTATGTAAAAAAAGAACCCTTCACTTCTTGTTCTTTGATATTGTTCTGAGAGTATAGGTTCTTGATGTAATAGTGTAATTATCCCTTTTGTTGTTTATGAAGAATTTGTTGAAAAAAAATTGAGTCTTGATCGTTTTTGGTGAGAGTTGTTGGAAAAAGACGGATTTTTATTTTATTGGGATGATAAATATAGAAAACCCATATCTTCAATTGGCTGATAATGGTTGCCTTAGATCCACGGAATATATTTTACATGTGTCAAAAAGTTGAGGATGTCCAGGTGAATCTTGAGGTTTTTGGTCATCCTTTTTCCGAGGTTCTTTTTCCATTGCTTTCTATTTCTGTTGTTATGGATAAGGATTTAATTTTGTCCTGTTCTATATCATCATGACTATATAAGGGTTGTTACTCCAATGTGATTTGGTATTCTTGGTGTTATCTGATAATTTCTATATTTTCACATTTTGATCTGATTTCCTTAGATCCTCATGACCATATAAGGGTTGTTATAACGTGATTTGGTATTCGTGGTGTTATCTGATAACTCCTATATTTTCACATTTTGATCTGGTTTCCTTAGATCCCTTAATGCCTTTTCATATGTTTCATTTGTAGTATTTAGACTCTTGTGTTGTATTCACCCTTTTTTTTTCCCCTTTTAATCACTTAATTGCTCGGTGGGTGTTGTAGTTTTGTCTATTATCCAATTGGCTAGAACGAAATTCGATCTTATTATTATTATTCATTTAGTATTTGCTCTAAGTTTAGACGAATGATGGACGAGATTTCTCCGTATGTTGGGCCCATGCTTAGCTTAGCTAATCCCGTGTGCGAAAAATCGGGAATCTCAAGCCACTTAGAAATCACGCGGCTCAAACTAGTAACCGAAACAGTTATTGACATGCTTAAGACGGCACATGTGCCTGAAAATGGAAAGTTAGTTAGTGATTCTACTTTAGAAACGAGCTTACCGATTTCAAAGGTCATTAGTGTCGAGGAACGAAGCATACGGAGAAAAATATCCGCCGTTGAGTGTTCCAATGGGTCCGTAGTTATAAAAGAACCGGTAGTTTCTATTCCGTTGCCGAGCGAGACGGGCCCCCACAAAGGCGTTGTTGCTAAGAGCGTTTTTGAATTGGATTGTGTGCCGCTGTGGGGTTCGGTTTCTATTTGCGGACATAGGCCGGAGATGGAGGATGCTGTTATGGTCGAGCCGCATTTCTTGAAAATCCCGATTGAGATGTTTGTTGACGGGCCGGGGATTAATGGGATGGGTCGGAGTTTGAGTCCTTTGAGTTCGCATTTTTTCGGGGTTTATGATGGTCATGGTGGATCTCAGGTATTCATTTATGGGTTCTATATATGTCGATGATATGTTTACTTTGATGTTTAATTATGGCTCATTGTTAATTAAGTGAAAATGTTTATGCATTGTCCGCTTTCCAATTGTGATCGAATGTATGCGGGAAAATTAAAATAATAAATAATAAATGAATTTGGTTTTATGTAGTTTTCTCTAGATGTTCAATTAATTTTATGAATTAGGAGTCGGTAAATTGTAGAAATTATCTTTGAAAATTATAAAAACCGATTAAGGTTTCCACTTGCTTGATAAATATGGAATACCATTCTATTGAGGGTACATTTTGTACATTTAGAACAAATATCAACAGGATTTTTTACTATGAAAGATATTTGTATCCTTTTTTAATTCTTTTTGATACACTGAAACCCATGGGTAACTTGTGTAATTAGCCCGAATATGCATTGCTTCTACTAACTCATTATTATCAAAAATCCATTTTATAGGTTGCAAATTGTAGACTACGATTACTATTTTGGGTAAATAACAAAAAACCTGCCCTGAGGTTTACAAATATAAAATAAAATCATGTTATCTTTGTAAATTAATATATTTAATATATCCTTCCATTGAGGATGCATTTTGTAAAGTTGAAACAAATATTAACGAGCTTTCGTAAATTTTTGTGTTTTTTTTCTTCTAATTTTTGTATAATCTGATTGAATCCCAAGTGTAGTTTTGTAATTAGCCCCAATATGTTTTTGAACTAGCTAACTCATTCTCATTATTAATAAATATTCCATTTTATAGGTTGCAAATTACTGCCGTGATTGTATCCATGGTGCTTTGGTCGATGAGTTAAATAATTGTAAAGACGAAATGGTGAACGGGAGCACAAGGGACACTAGGCAGGTGCAGTGGGAGAAGGTTTTCAAGAGTTGCTTTCTGAAAGTCGATGATGAAATTGGCGGGAAAGTGAAAGGAGATGGAATCAGCACCGTCGAACCCATCGCAGCCGAGACTGTTGGATCGACGGCTGTGGTTGCGTTGGTTTGTTCGTCCCATATCATAGTTGCTAACTGTGGTGATTCGAGGGCTGTCCTTTATCGCGGTAAAGAAGCGATCCCGTTGTCGGTTGATCACAAAGTAAGCTGATATTTCTTACTCTTTTGGGTTAATACAAGAGTACCCTTAAGGTTTAGTCTAATTACAAATAGCCTAACTCTTTCACAATTACAAATCACCCTATGATATTTGTTTATATTTTGCAAATTGCACCTATTTTAGGGAGATATTTGTAACAATTTAAGGGGGTTTCTGTTATTTTTTAAAAATAATTGTGTGTTTTTTTTTGTTTTTTTTTTTTTTTTTTTGGAATCAGGTCAGACTTCAAGTAATTTTTGTAATTATCCTTTGCCTTTCATTAATTTTGCTCCATTATTCATTTTCAATTTTTGTTCTGGCTAAATAATATCCAAATTTGTTTATTGTAGTAAAGAAGTGATCCCGTCATTCATTTATCACAAAGTGAGCTGATATTTCTTACACTTTAGGGTTAATTACTAAACTACCCTTAAGGTTTAGTCTAAATACAAAAAACCCCAAGATCTCTCAAAATTTCAAATTACCCCATGACATTGGTATATGTTATTTTTAAAAATAATTGGATATTTTTTTATTTTTTTTTGGTAATTATCCTTTTACCCCATTAATTTTAGCTAAATAATATCCTAAATTGTTTTCTTTCTATTATTTGTAGCCAAGCCGTGAGGACGAATATGCTAGGATCGAGGCGTCTGGTGGGAAGGTCATACAATGGAATGGGCACCGAGTTTTTGGCGTTCTTGCAATGTCAAGGTCTATCGGTAAGGGTCTATTCTCGTCCGCCGCGTGTGTTAGAATAATATCATGCCTTACCTGTTAACCATTTATACTACGTTCATCACGTTTATGTAAAAGTTGCGTGTTTATGCCTTAACCTATTATTATTTTTTTTTTTTTCTCAAGCTCTGTTCCGTTTTTGCTTCTCAGGTGACAGATATTTGAAGCCGTGGATTATTCCGGAACCAGAAGTAATGTTTGTGCCACGAGCCAAAGAAGACGAGTGCCTCGTTATAGCCAGCGACGGGTTATGGGATGTGATGACAAACGAGGAAGCGTGTGAAGCCGCTAGAAAACGAATCCTAATCTGGCACAAAAAGAACGGGACTACCCCGTTGGCGAATCGAGGCCAAGGCGTGGACCCCGCGGCCCAAGCAGCGGCAGAGTACCTTTGCCACCTCGCCCTTCAGTTAGGGAGCAAAGATAATATTTCGGTCATTGTGGTTGATTTGAAATTTCGAAGGAAGTTCAAGGCCAAGTCTTGAACGACCGTTGTTTGAAAGAACTTGTTGTCGGTTTCGATTTTTAGCTTTTGTACACAACATAAGTATCTTTCTCATTCATTGTTGCACAACTAGTCCATTTTACTTGTCTCATGGGCTTGAAGTGTTGTGTGGGACTAGTTATTATCATGTGTAATATAGAAACATATGAGAAATGGAGTGAGTAGCATGGAATAATATCCTACTGTTATATGCATCATTTTCAGTGAGATCTCGGCAGATAAAAATGAGTTTTATTATTTATTTATCTGACAAATTAGTGACAACAGTCCATTTCTGAAAGAAAACCCAATTATAAAAAAATATTCATTTCTCTTTCAGAATTACAAACACCCCTTTAAGGTTTGTTTGTTTTTACTTAAATAGCTTCCCTCTTTGAGGGTGTAATTTGTAAAGTAGAAACAAATACCAAGGGGCTAGTTATAATTTTAAAAAGTTTTTTTTTTTTTTTTCCAGTGAGAACTGAATCAAAGTGGACCAGTAAAAACCAAAGAGACGAAATTCAGCATATAAAATCACTTTTTCAACTAATTGCATTTTCTGATGAAATTTATAGCTGAAATAATTAGCATTGAGGACAATGAAAAAAAACCCAGCTAACTTTCAAATTTACGAAAATGTACCCTGATGTTTGATTCAGAGTTTAAATTAAAGGTCTGATTGTAATGGTTTTTCGACAAAATAAAAGGGTATATTTTATGATTTTATTAAATAAAGAATTAAAAAATCAGTGATAAATATAAAAATATAAAATAAATATAAAATTTTATATAATTTTTTAATATTAATAGGATTTTAGTTAATATAAAATTAATTAAATTAGAAGTAAATATAAAACTATAAAATGAATTTTAGAAATTATTAAAAATAAAGATATTTATATGAAAGAATCTAATTTTCTTCATATAAAAATTATATATATATATATATATATATATATATATATATATATATATATACTATATATATATTTGATAATTTTTTTAAATTTATTTTATTGTTTTATATTTATATCTAATTGTATTAGCTAAGTTTTTTTTATTAATAATCATTTTCTAATATAAGTTTCAATATTTATTTTATAATTTTTTAATATTTATTTTATATTTTTATATTTATCTCAAATTTTTAATAATTCTTTATTGATTTGAATTTTGTTAATTGTGTGTGTGCGTGTGAGTGCGTGCGCGCGCCCTAGCGGCCGAATTTCGTCAGCAATATTTAAAAAAAATAATGCTGACGGCCCTTTAGACCGTCAACAAAATCCCTAATTATAACCCAACTATGGTATATCCTGATGTGTATAGTAGTGGGGTAGTATGAGACAAAAAAATACCACTTGATTTTAATGAAATTCAAAAGGGGGTGGGTCGACTGTATATTCAATACAATTCGAGATAAAAAATTTTAAAAAAACTTATTTTCTACCAATAAAATACATCCAGAATTAAGATAAGGAAAATAACAAATATTAAAATAAGAGTTTCAGTTCGTAAAAGTTGTGAAAAATATCGACCGACCCTCGTCCCCATTCTGTCTCCGTGTTTCAAAACAAAAACAACAAAAAAAAACATATCTTGTCCGTCCGCTGTCCACCGCCGCGTCATCCACCGAGCCTATCCACTCGTCGTCACCGCCACTTGCCGCCAGCCACCTTCCTCTCTAAACTCGACCGCCCACCATCCGATCGCCAGCCACCGCCTTCTCCGCCACCTGCTCCGTCTCCAACTTCCAGGTATGCTTTTCGTAATTTATTTTATTTTTATTTTGTTTGATTTAATTAAATTATCTTAATTTAATTATTGACTAGTTAGGATTTACTTAATAATTTAGGGTTGAATTATTGAATTTAGGGGGTAATTATATAATTGGAGTTTAATTTAGGAGTTAATCTATAATTAAAGTTTAATTAAGGTTTAATTAGAGTTTATAGGTTAATTACCTAATTAGGATTCAATTAGGGATTAATTAAAATTTAATTAATAATTTAGGGTTGAACAACATAATTTATGGGGTTAAATTATTAATAGAGTTTAATTAGGATTTAGTTAGGGATTGGAGGTAGTCTAGGGTTCGATTAGGTATAATTGACATCAATTAGGGATTAATGATCTAAATATGGTTAAATTAGTGGTTAATTAAGATTTAATTAATAATTTAGGGTTAAATTATGTAATTTATGGGGTAATTATATAATTAGAGTCTAATATAAGGGTTAATTTATAATTAGAGTTTAATTTGGGTTTAGTTAGGATTTGGAGGTCGTCTAGGATTCGATTAGGTATAATTGACTTCAATTAGGGATTGATTACCTAATTAAGTTTCAATTATCTAGTTGTGATTAAAGTAGGAGTTATTTATATAAGTATGATTGAATTAGGAGTTGATTACGTAATTAGGATTCAATTAGAGATGAATTACCTATTTAATGTTAAGTCAGTGGTTATTTATGTAATTATTATTGAATTATTTTTTGTTTATAAATTATTCCGGTTTAATATGTTAATGGTGGTTTCAAATGTCGTATTGATCAGCAAGTAAATGTTGTGTTTAATTAATATTTATGTTATGATTTGTGATTAATATATACATGTTGTAATTGGTTGGTGTTGACGTCGGTGATGACGTGGTGTACGGTGCCGGCCGGGAGGTTTCTTCCCTCTAATAACAGATTTTAATTATTTTTTAAAATGTGAAGGTGGTTTTAAAAAGTTTTAAAATGTTCGTGGTGGGGGTTTTCAAATGCCGTGGTGATCGATAAGTGAATGTTGTGTTTAATTAATTTGTGATTAATATATACATATTGTGATTGGTTGGTTTATGCGTCGGTGATGACGTGGTGTACGACGCCGAACAGAAGGTTTCATCCCTCCAATAAAGAATTTTAGTTTTTTTTCAAAATGTGTTGATGGTTTAAAAAGTTTTAAAAAGTACGTGGTGAGGGTTTTCAAATGTCGTGGTGATTGACAAGTGAATGTTTTGTTTAATTGATATTTATGTTATATGATCTGTCATTAATATATATATATATATATATATATATATATGTGTGTGTGTGTGTGTGTGTGTGTGTTTGTGTGTGTGTGTGTGTGTGTGTTGTATGCATCAGTGATGACGTGGTGTACGATGCAAGCCAAGAGATTTTGTCCCTCCAATAACGAATTTTAAATTTTACTTTAGGATCAATTATATTCTTTCTTTCTACACTGAAACACTTACATTATAACCGTTGGGATTTAGTATCAAATAGAGAGTTTGATACTAAATTTTGAATTATCCACTTGTTTGGACAGTTTGAGAATGCGATTGTAATATAATTATCTCAGTGGGCAAAATTTTATAATTATTTTCATTATTTTATTTTATTCTTAATAGTTTATATATATATATATATAGGATTGGGTTCAAATGAGAACCCCGTCATTAAATGTGAACCTAGGGACTAATCCTGACCTTAAATCTAATATTGCACATTGCAATTAAATGTCCAGGTTCATTGTGCTTTTTACACAGTACTATAGTGCTAAAATCAGTCAAATTTTTTAAATTTAATTTTATATATATATATATATATTATACGTTTTAAAACATGCAATATGTATCTTAAATTGTACATCTTGAGAATGTGATTAATTTGATATATATTTCATTCAAAACGAATAAAATTTGAAAAAGTTACGGTTTGTTGAAAATTTGAGTTTTATTTCAAATTTTTGAATTTGCAGTTTATAGACGAAATTTGCGATACTTTTTGTATACAATCGTAGTGTTTTTTTTTTTAATCTATTGTGCTTTCTAAAGAACAATGTAGTGTTCTTTGTTATATGTCCAAAATAGTATTTTTAATTAATTAATCCATTTTTTTTTACATTATTACCATGCTGACATGTCATGATCTCAACCATCAAGATTATCCAATCTAATGGTTAAGATGAGTCCCTAGGTTTACATATAATGACGGGTTCTCATTTGAACCCAACCCTATATATATATATATATATATATATATATATATATATATATATATATATATATATATATATATATATATATACTAGTTTAACACCCGTGTATTACACGAGATTTATAAAAAATTAAATATAAAAATATTTGTGAAAATTATAATTTTTTTAATTTAAAATAAAAAACTGAAAGGATGTGCTTTTAACCTGTGCCCTGTTCAATTTATTAATTATTATATTTATTAATTAATATTATATTTTAATATTTAGATTAAATTCGTTAATAATTATATTTACATACTTATAAATATTCAAACGATGTAACATTCTCAATTCGTCTCTAATCTATATTAATTAATTGATTATTATTACTCATTTTATATTTTTATATTTAGATTAATTTTTTTTAATAATTATAGTTACATACTTTGAAAAGTTCAAAAAGTACCATACTCTCAAGCCTTCCCGTATTGTGTCATTGTCGAATAAATATTAATTAATTATTATTATATAATTTTATTTTTTTATATTTAGATTGAATTCATTACTAATACTTAGTTACATACTCTAATTATTGCAAATATATCACAATTTACCCATACAGAATATTTAAAATTTAAAAAATAAATTATTTCAATTTTATTATAAATACAGTTTATTTAATTATTTTCATAAATAAATTTTTTTTTATAATTAAAATTATTTCATATGTACTTTGTCTTTTAATTAAAATAATTAATTTAGGTTGGTTTTATATATGAATTTTTTATATTTTTATATTAGACGTATAAAAGAAAATTGTTGGATTAGACAAATATATAATAAAAGAAAACTATTAAGTCAGACTAAATATAATAAAAATAAAATATTAAATTAGGCAATATACAATAAAATGAAAATATTAAATTCTATATTATTAGGCTCGGATGACACATAGGCAAGCGAAGCACCAAATTTTTTTATTATCCAAGCGAATCATATGAAACATACACATATATTATTAGAACTTTGCATTAATATACATTTGTCTAACACACATGTATTACACGTGACTTATCAAGAGATAAATATAAAATATATTTGTAATGATTACTGAATTTTAAACAAAATTAAAAAAATTAAAATAATGTATTCTCAACCCGTACCTTGTACATGTCTAATCTATTTATTAATTATTATAATTATTAAATAATTTTGTATTTGCTGTTTAAATTAATTTCATTAATAATCTTAGTTACATACTTACAAAAATCCAAAAGGCGTCACATTCTAAACCCATGTCCAATATCTATTTTATTAATTATTATTATTAAATTATTTTATATATTAATATTTAGAATAAATTCATTAATAATTATTAGTTACATACATTGGGATATTCGAAAGATGTCATAATCTCAACCCGTATCGCATTGTACTGGTATCTAATAAATGTTTATTAATTATTAGTATATATTTTAATTTTTTTATGTTTAAATTTAATACATTACTAATATTTAGATATATACTTATATTATTGTAAATAACTCATATTTTACCTATATAGAATATTTTAAACTCCAAAAATAAGATTATTTTAAATTCTATTATCAATAAACTTATTTAATTATTTTTTCATAATATTTTTTTAATTAATTTTATTTTATATATAGTTTGTCTTGTAATTAAAATAACTAATTTAAATCTTATCTACTAATTATATATGATTTATTTATATTTTTATATTAGGAGAATCAAAAGAAAGTATTGAATAAGAAAAAATATAATAAAAGAAATAAATTCGATAAGATGCAATAAAACGAAAAGTATTAAATTAGGTAAATATTAGGTTCGGATGACACATAAGCAAACGAAGCACTAGAATTTTTGATTTGTCAAACAAAACATACGAAGCAGACACATAAGTTAAAAAGATTTTACATTAATATATAGGGGTGATTGGGTATATAGCAAAAGAGATTTGTCCATAGTCAGCAAATCGAATATCTATACCTACTATTACAGGAGACCTGCAGGTCTCCTGGGGTGACATATGTCACCCCCCAATTGGTTTTTTTTTTATTTGTTTATTTTTTTTTAATACTTATATATAAAAATTATTTTTTAAGTGACATATGTCACCCCCCAATTATTTTTTTTAATTTCTTTTGTTTATT
>BMAC01005138.1:0-14161 GCA_014905375.1 Phtheirospermum japonicum
ATAGGTCGCCCTACGCTCTAGGACGAAGCCGAGCCGATACGAAGTCATTCATAAATGAAAGGGCCCACTTTTCTGGGCCTAACCCCTGATTGTATCAAAGGGTAAAGAAGGGCTCTTTGGCAGCGTAGCTATCCCGTGCTCTGTGGGATATTGAAGGTCCAAATGCGCCAGTTGAGGCCACAGCCCTTTCCTGACTCTGGGCCACCCGCTGTTGGTCCAAAAGAGAATTGGAATGAGGGGTTCGGTTCCAGTTTTTCTGGTGGAAACGAAGCAACCTTTGCTGGGCAAGGGCAGCCACAACTTCATCTTTAGTGAACGGCCTTGCCAGGGTCTCATTCATCGTGGAATGAACAGCCGAGCTGGTGATGACTTCATTTGCAATTGCCAACTCCGATCGCACAAAACCCTTGATATGCCCTTTCTTTGAAGTCGGTCAGTATATCTGTCGTGGGGCATGATATTCCAGAATTTATCAAGTACTTGCGGCACTTCCTGAGAAAGAAGTCGTCTTGGTATTGGATCCGCTCTTCTGTGAACATGAATTAGATTCTATTCGTTTTCTTTATTCTTAAGAGAACCCCCCACCCGAACCATTTTTAAGACCCCCAAGCCCTCTCGAATGAGTTCTACTATAGAAACTTTCAACGTAGACCCGGGGACAAATCTTTCATTCACTGAGAAATGAAAACCTGTGACTAGATCGTCCTGAAGACGGATGCGACGGGAAGAAGTGGCATTTGGAAGTGTTGCTGACTTAACATTTAGGTTTCGGCATAAGAAAGCTTGCACTGTCTTTTCGCACTTAGGCGCACAGCGTGCCATTGGTAATGATTCTACTACGGTGCCACAAATTCGCAAGCTGATCCTAAGTAATCGTTGTTGTTCATTGGATTCCGGAGGAACTACTTCGTTAGGATTGGGGAATTGCTGCGATTCTTCCTGAATAGCCTGGATTCTCCCGTCGAGAGTCATTTTGAAAGTCTTTCCTAAACTCTTCCGACTGAATAGGATAAAGCCTATAAAACAACGAGCTACTATCATTTCTTCATTATAGATTGAGATCTTCTTCGAACTTGATGCACAAATAGATAGAATAGCAGCAAATAGCATCTTTCTAGCCTGCATATTCGTGGAACTCAATCTCATTTAGAAAACCTTATCTCTATCTTTCAGCAACTGAACGGGAAGTGGTTTAGGAAAGGACTTTAGAATCGGATGCGCTCGCCCAGCGAGAAAGGCCCTGACCCTGCCAACCAAGAAAAAGAAAGAAGAAAACGAAAGGAGAAGATAACTTCGTATTTTGGTAACTCTCTAGGAGTCATGTTTAACCTTGAATGCTATTAATAGATTCTACAGCAATAGTCCCTCGGACTCGGAAAGTAATAACGAAAATGGCTAACCCAATAGCAGATTCCGCAGCTGCCACCGTTGAAACCAATGAAGCAAATGATTGACCCATCATATCATCCGAAGAAACGGAAAATACCAAAAAGTTCGAATTCACAGCTAATAACATTGATTCAATTGGCATTGACATAATAGGAATATTTCGTCTATTAAGGAGGATTCCCCGAATACCTGAAATAGAGATGATCATAGAAAATGTAAAATATTTAATAGGATCCGTGTCGGGAACGTAGAATGGTTGAAAAATTCAAATGTTATAACCAGTACGTCGGGGAGACTTCTAACCACCCGAACCCGAAGATCGCCTCGCCTTTTGCATCAATTTGGCTGTGGCAAAGCAGAAGAAAAGATGTTGCAAAAGCTCTCTTTCTTCTCTGATTCTTTTCCTCGTTCCTTTGCACATGAGCAGTGGCGACATCCCCGTACTTCGACTTTTGCCTTTAACCAACCGATCTCGAGATCCATGGGTTGGTTTAGGCTTTTATTATACCGAATCAGGTCTTGCAAGAGGAGATGGTTACTTCGACTCGCGATGCAACCAAAAATACACATAAGAGGAAATAGAAGGGTCAAGAGAAAGACAAGAGCCTCGTGCTCTTTGATTAAAATAATCAGGCTATTTAGAAATTCCATAAGTGAATTCAATCTTTATTTACTTCTAGGCTGGAATCATAAATGGGTTGTCTCCTCTCTGAGGATCGTTGTCCTTGCAGTAGTAGAACCTGGTGAACCCGTACTACTTGACTTGCCAAGCAGTTCTTCTCTTACGATATTTCGAGTTTGATCGCGAGGCTCTATCTTTTTCTTTTAAGCCGGCAGTCTAGCGATCAGGAATCCTATATACGTTATTTCTGGACCAAGCCTTTTCCTATACTGAAAGTGTGTATTATCCATTTCCCAATTCTTTCCGGGTTCTTGCTTTAGCAATTCACTACGGAAGTTGATAACAAACCTACTCAGATAGCTGGAAACTTAGGTAGGACAGCTCACAACGGGAGGGACGCTCCTCTCATACATAAGAGGGTCACCTCACTACAGCCAATAACTACAGGAATGGTTCGCTCATACTATGTTATATGTGAGACTGAGACTCTGACTCTCCACTGCTTCACTTCAGTTGCAAAAACCCTGGTTGATGAACTACAACAATTACATTGAACCTATAGGCTGGCTCAGTATTAAATCCAATCTATTTACTATCATTCCTTTTTAGGAATCTGCCCAAGGAAAGACAATCCCAATGAAGAGAATCCCGTGTGACTCCCAATCCTGTGTTGTTCACGTTCGATGCCCGATGCGTAGAATAACTTCGCTTGCAGGCAAGACTCCATACTACGCAATTCCCATTGAGTAAAGTATTCGTTTGGGGGTGTGAAGTGCTCATAGTATATGAGATCACTGCGGAAGGCTATCCATTAATTAATGGAGTGAAAAATATCGTTACAAAAACCCGTACTCTAAATATAGGCCTCGCAGAAGTAGAAGTGTACCGAACGAAAGGGAAAGGAATTACCGCATCTATTTGAGGTGAAAAGCCTAGCTAACCCCCTTCCAGATCCGGTCCGCGGACACATATCTTCAGAGAGAATGCCGGCTGCATGGGCTTATAGAATACAGGATACGACCGGGGCTAGAACGCGCGAATGGGCCAGGGGCAGTCATAGAGACCACTTTCTTGAAGATTCTTGAAGAGTCCAGTTGAAAGTCTCTCGAGCCGGATTCTTGCCTTGATCGGAAAAGTATGAAACTCGTATGAAATAGCTCGCTATCAAGGTGCATGGAACACAGGATAAAAAGGGTCAAAACCGGAAGAAGAGATAGGTAAGCCCTCCTTTGTCTCGAAAAAGGTTTTAGTTTAGGCTGGTTATTCTTTCATTGTCCGCTTTTGCTAAAGGAAAAGAGAAAGAGAGGGATCGGGTGCTCCATGCCGGATGAAAGAACTTCTGTTCTTCTTCGGTGCGTGCTTTCACTGACACTGAATTCCAGGGCGTCAAAGACAGCTTATTATTCTCATTTCCCTCCCCGTATACAGAAGGCCAGACCTTAATGATTCGACGGTGCGAGAAAGAGCAAGCAATTCCCTCTTGAGTAGCGAAAGCCATTCCAAGGGCTTGGCGGAAGAACGTGGGAGAAGCTTTGGCAGTGCACCGAAAAAACCTAATTCAGCTCTACGTAAGATAGCCAAGCTCACTCGTGCCTGAACTTCTATCTATGAGTCAGAGGCAAAGCGACTTTGTCGAGTTTCATCATCAAGAGAAGACCGGACCGGGAAAGGGAGGCTTCTACTATTGTGTCTGGACGTACTATTCCCTTTCTCGCATAGTTTTCTCATTGCTTAGTGAAGGATCGAGGGGGATGGTGTTTGAAATCCACCCACGGGGAGCCCTTTTTTTTGAAGGTAGGGAAAGCTCGTGCTGTTTAGCCCAACTAACATCCCGGAGAAGCCATTACTGGAGGGAAGACCTCCTTTCCAACAGAGTAAAGCGAAGCTAACCTCCTTTGCATGCATGTGACGGACCATAAAACTGAACGTCTAACCATTCCATCCTAGGCTCTCCCGCGCCAGCACAGCGGCTATAAAGCTAGAGGAGGTATGAATAGTGGCTAGAGAAGAGATAGACTGAAATCTCCATTTTCGAAATGTCACATTTCCCTTCCTTACCGGCCCGCACTAGGAGACCATTTGCATCAAGCTTTCGAGGGTCCCGTATATGGATGTGTACTTTTTCCGGGTGGGTTTCTTTAACTCATCGCGATTTCAAATTCAATATTCCGGGTTTCATACCAATGCTCGAAGCAGCTCCTCTATCCGCGGAACAACAACTTAACCTGGAGCTTATCTGGTTACCTTAATAATCATGGAAAAAATCAGGTCTGTACCCGGTTTAAGGCAGTCGGTTTTGATTGCTAACTCACGACCGGAACCCGTTTGGCTGGTCTTTCTCTCGCCTAAGTTGAAGCGAGAAAGGTGTAGAGGAATCTAAGCCCATTAAGAGAGGCTTTCTGAGATCGAGATGTGTGCTCATCTCTGTTGTTTCCTTTTATGCTGCTGAACTACGTGTACTTTGTATAGTGAGACATATCCCCTAAGGTAAGGAGTCCGCGAGCCAGTGAACAAGGTGAACATGACTGTCTTAAACAGGCAGCAAAGCACAAGAGGGTCTCGATTACCCAACTCATAGTCCCGCTCAGTCTTTCCTTTAGTTTTTTTATGGGATGTTAGACAAAGTGGGTGCGCGATTGGATCCGAGTCTAGAAGTCATAAGAAAGCCTGTTCAAGCCATCTGTAAGACAGAATAAAATCCGCAAGAAGAATGCGGGTAGAAAGCTTTATCAAAGGTTGCACTCACTGGATTAGTTTAGTAGGGCTCACCTCGCTAACGTATCAGCGCAAGTGGGGAAATACGGGTCAATGATCGCGCATACAGTCTCACAGCGCCCTATTTAGTCGAGATAGAAAGACTCACACTCTGAACCCGCCACCTCCTTTCAACTATAGTCGTTGAGTTGTCCAAGGTTACTCACTATTGTATTGGGGGCCACCCCTACTAGTTTAGCTCCGCTTCTATAGTTGAATGGACGATGACCAACTCCTTCAAGTTTGATTTGAGTTTGACAAGTATTGAATCCGAAGATCAATAAGAACACCAAGTTCGATGAAAGAATGACTATGAAAGAACAACCTATTCTACATACGTCAATAGTTGATTAGTGAAAGACTAAAAAGAATGGAATTCCGGAGTTGGGCAAAAGGGCCCATCCTCCTCATTTCGAGAATTCTATCTTGACTGCTTCCAGATGTCTCACTCTTTCTATTGGCATTGTCGTGTCTGAAAATGTGTTTTATTCGTTCGAAAGTATCCCCCCAGTTTGAGAAAGGCTTTTATTAGCTTCAAAGRGGCTCTTCCTCTTAGAAAATAGGGAAGAGCCTTAGGTTTACCCGGAAGTGGGAAAGGGGACAGGAAGATTAAACCTTGAAAACAGGGATGTTGCCTATGCCGATGAAGTACTCCCCTCTCGATGTCTATGCCTATAAGGATAAGGGGCTTCCCCCTATGAGGGTGTGGGCACACTAATACCTAAAGCTGCGGATGGATTACTATTCATACTTGGGGTTCACATCAGGCGTAGATGTAGATACTCAAACCACCTGAATCTCTTATTACGGACTGGACGATTGAATCCTTCCCTTAGACAAGATCTATCTACAGAGCTTTCTTCGTCTGCTTGAACCCGCTTTGCTGAAACTGCTTATTGGGGCACGGCTGGGAAAGACGACGAGATTACTACAAGCTTTCGCATGTGACTAAAAAACTAATGACTACAGCTCCTGCAACAACGAAAGATCTCGATTACAGGACCGAGAAGCTATGACTGGAGGGTTAGGGGAATCACTAAACCTTATTGTTCACAGGTTTCATTCGATTTATTCTCGGTTAGACATTGAGTTCGAGYTTCGATTCCGTAACATTTGGAGTCGACCTACACAGGAAGGGAATGGAAATTCTTCTTAGGGACACTGAATCATAAGTCAAGGTGGTCCGTGGGTCCGCATTAAAAATCACACTATCCTTTTGACTATGCGACTTCGTTTTCACATGGATTGGATCTTTAGTACCAGACCTTGAGAAAGTGAACCGATTGAGTTGTCTTTTCCTCACATCAAATATCTCACCTATTTACTTGTACTAAAGAGATTAGTCTTCTTCGCCTATGAATTCTCTCTTCTACGCGAATTGGAGTCCCTTACCTTCCTTCCAAAATGGAACACTCTCTCGCCCATGGCCTTGAGAGAGATCTTATCCTTACTTCATGGTGAGAGGCCCGCCTTCTCTTCTGCTTGATAGAAAAGAAAGAGAATATTGTTAGGTTAGTATGACTTCTGCAGAATATCTCTCCTGTCTTCGTTCTAGCTTCTCCTTTGGTTAGTAGAAGTCCCTTCTTTAGCAGAGCTTCTCTTCTAGTCTTTGTCTGTTGGAACGACTTTCACTACTGAAATGAAACAGCTTGGTCAAAGTAAAAGTAGACTGCTTAATTCGTAAAACTTACTAGATATTGAAACTTTACTGGTATAACAACTTGAGCATTGAATTTCCCCGTAGAGGGAGAAGAAGGCTTGACCTTAATGTAATGATCCGACGGTGCGTGTGGACCACTGCTCTCCCTTTAACTCTATATCCGAGTAAGCAATCTTTTCGAATCCTATCTTTCTAGCCTATGCCTCTCCCCTTCTTCTACCCTGAGACGAAAGCATTGGGACTCCTACTTGCTAGCCCGGGATTTATAAATCTAATAAGCTATTTGGACTGTAAGACAAAAGAACGACTGCTACATCTATAAGAGTRGACCATCTTTCTACTTGACTGGATGAGTAAAGGTAAAAGGATATGGTTGAAGCATGCTTCCCATAAGAGGAAAATATGATCAATAGAAAGAGTGAGACCCGCTAGAAAGCAATGTTTTAGAGTTACGCCTGGTAAACAAACAAATAAGAAGGTCTTTCTTCCAACGCTCGCCCAGGAGATAGGTCTTTCTTCGAGAGAACTCCAGCGTGCAGTTCAGCCAATTTGCATTCAAGCGGTGAGACTGACGTTTATTCAGCAAAGACCGAGATTCAGCGTATTCGGGATTCCTTCTCTGGAGTAACTCCTTTATATAGGCTAACTCAAGACAGCACTCGATTCCAGATATCTGGGTTCTTGGGTCGGCTAACATTACTAGCTCGACTATCATTTTCTCTAGCGATCAGGTAATCATTTTAGACTTGGAGGCTATTATTTATCGTTGTGCCTTTGTGCATGGGGATAGTGATGATTATTTACGTCGTCGACTCCTTTGGGCGGATATTAATGCTTTCTCTTCTGATTGTATGTTGCTGATTGGGGATTTGAATGCAGGAGCGCATGAACGGCGCAGCCATAGATTGCCCAATCAGCATTCTTGTCAGGACTTCAGGGAGTTCATTGACGGCGGAGGCTGGTTGGATGTTCCCTCCTCGGGGCACCGTTTTACTTGGAGAGGCCGGATCCATGCTGCGTCTCATGTGGAGTCGAGGATTGACCGTGCTCTAGGTTCGGTGGCTTTCTTTGAGAAATGGGATCTCATTCATTGTCACGTCCTTCCCTGTTCGGATCACCACCCGCTTTCTTGTTCCTCAAATCAGCCCAGCGGCCCTCGGCCTTTTCGCTTCCAGGCTATGTGGACTAAAGACAAAGGTTTTCTTGAGATCGTCCGGAACTCTTGGTCCGAACCAATTGCCGCCACCACTCCTTGGAGCCGCACCATCGGCAAGCTTAAGCGGCTCCGTCTTGCTCTTCGAACGTAGAATATGGGGGTCTTCGGTAATGTATTCACTCAGAAGTCTGACTCTTTGACGCGGCTTCAGGAAATTCAGGATCTTATTGCAGTGGAGGGGTACAATAACGAGCTCTTCTGCCAAGAGGTTGAGACAGCTGCCAGTCTAAACGATATTCTTGGCAGAAGAGAGCATTTTGATGCAACAACGTAGCCGCTTGTCTTGGTTGAAAGATGGGGACCAGAATACTTCATTCTTTCACAAAGCTACTCGTATCCGTAATAGCAAACTGAATATCTCCAGTCTTATGATCGACGGCGAGCTTAGCCATGACCCGACTGCCATCCGTTCTCACATTGTCCATTTTTATCAAGATCTTTTCTCTGCCCAGACTCATGCGCTGAATTTTGATGAGATTCCCTTGCTTATTCCGGGATCGGTTTCGCCGACGGACAATGGAGACTTATGTGGGCTGTCCGAGCAGTGCCGACATCAAAGCAGCGATTTTCGACATGGATCCCAGTAGCGCGCCGGGCCCGGATGGGTTTTCGGGCGTCTTCTATCACTCGGCCTGGGATATTATTGGTTCGGATGTGGTCGCGGCCATCTCCTACTTCTTCCAGACCGGTCACCTTCCGAATGGTCTGAACTCGAGCCTCGTGGTTCTCATTCCAAAGATGAAAGGTGCCTCTGTCGTTGATCAGTTCAGACCCATCGTTCTTAGCAACTTCCTGTTCAAAGTCGTCACGAAAATCCTTGCTACCAGGTTGGGTGCGCCCTCCGTCATCTCTCCAGTGCAGTTTGGATTTCTTTCTGGTCGCCGCATGAATGACTGCATCGCCATGGCTGAAGAATGCGTTAATTGCCTGGATCGCAGGGCGTACGGAGGCAAGATGTCGATCAAGATAGACATTCGCAAAGCATTTGATACAGTTTCTTGGGATTTGCAGCTCGCGGTTCTTGGCGCCTTTGGTTTCGACGCCAAGTTTCTCACTTGGGTGGAAACTATCCTTCGGTCAGCTCGGCTCTCTATTCTCTTCAATGGCAGTCCGGTGGGATACTTTGGCTGCTCCCAAGGGGTCCTTCCTTTGGATCCTCTTCTTTTTTGTCTGGCGGAATGGAAAGCCTTGGATGGTCTTGAAAAAGTCTTTGAAAGCTCAACACTCGAGTGACATCATTCAGCTCATAGAGATTTCGACAAAAAGATGAGAGCCCCTATTAATATTAATTTCCTTTTTTTTGTTTGATTTCTTTCTCGATGCTTTGAATAGCAATCTTTCGTAAACAAGGGTCCCAAAGTAGATCAACCTCTGGATTTGAAATCACTTGACTTATTCGACTCTCTTCACTCGGTAGTTGTTCCGCTCCGTGTAGACTTCCAACCGTTGGCAACCCCAGGCCAAGAAAAGGTTACCTGCTAGCCTGATGAATAGGCCGGGGATTGGACCAGCTGTAAACTTTTCGTAGTTGTGTGCCATTAAGTGTACCTATCCCTATGATTTGAGTGTCTTCTCCTTCGACTCCTCTTTCTTTCCTGCTTTTCCAGCCTGATTGGAGATCCCACTAATATCGATGGGTCTGTGGCACTGTCTAAGCCTACGTCCAAGCCTAACTGGTACAGTAAAGTCTATCCGGCCCCCGTACTAGCATGCAAAGTCAGAAGCTGAACAGAGGGAATCAGATCAAAGGATTCCAACCACAAGGAGATAAAGTCGAAGGCAATCTGTCCTAAAGCCCAACTCTCTCTTTCTGTCTAATCCAATGGCACAACCCCGTCCTCTAGCTCGAGCGGATGGGAAGCGAACGGAGGAAAAGTCGCCTTGAATAGATCATCTTTCGAAGTCAAGCAGTTCGACTAATCGACTAAAAGGCGAGAGGCGGTTAAGTCGTGATCTCTGCTAAGTCGCAACCTCTCTCTGACTTCTTTCCGTCTTTCTTTTCAATCTTGAATTCGGGGGACACAGTTACAGTTTGGAGATAGAGTTTCTTGCTGTTCTGTTCGTGGTTTTACACCCAGGAGAAGAGAGTTTGCTTAATAGCTCTTTTACGTGATAGCTCTTTTAGCTGCAAGGCTGCCTGCTTCCACTGGTGTATGCGAGACCGGTGCCTTATATTATATAATATAACGGTGGTGGATGCGACGACTGACCTGGGAACTGACCGCAGGTGCTCGACGACACGGTCCGGGTTGGAACAAGGATAAGTGACATGATCGAGGTGACGGCTCGACTACGGATTTCTGGGATAAGATAGGAGAGAAAGCGCTTCCCGCGGCTGACCGTGTGCCCCTGAAGCCGAATTCTTATCATTCCATAGATTTATCCACATAGGCTAATTGGATATAGAAAAAGAGCACGAACAAAGCTGGCATCGTGCGTGAGGGACCAAAAGATGCATTCTTATTCACTCTCAGAGGGCATTCTTGCTAAGTCATGGTACGCGATCTGCCCGCTACTGGTGCTGTGGGAGGCGCTTCCGTACACATACATGGATAGATAGATCAAGGGAGCTAGCCGGCAAGCTATCGTCCAGCCGCCGAAGCACCATTTGAAGAGGGCTTGCCCCAAACCCCGTCCAATAGGTTGTCACCTGTAATGCTTTCATTTCTCATTTCTTCTCATACGATCTTTCTCTCACCTTTACCTTCYAAGGATTTCACGACTGAATACTGATTTATCGCACCCAGCCTTCTTAGCGATTGGGCTTTCAAGTCCACTTAGTAGTGGATCGGAGACTCTGCAGTTGAAACATGTTATATCGACCAGGGATTGTGTACTACCAAATAATAATCCAAAGGCAGGATCCAAGACCTCGACAGAAGGCCCCTGAGCTTTGTTCTAAGCGCTGAAGAAAGACCGGAAAACGAAAGTTGTTGCGGTAACACCAGTCAAGAAGGTAAGGCAGATAAGTAGGCTAGCTGCCCTTGGGGCTCATGAAAGGTCAGGTGGTGCGCTGCCTATTCCTTCTTCTGGTTCYGATTTTAGAACTTGCTTAGTGTGATCCCGAGCACTAGTTCTTTTTTCAAACGAGATCGATAAGCTTCATCTCAAAGAGAGGAAGCGTGTGAGTCAGCCTTTTTACTATGCGGAGATCGGCCACTTCGGAATTGCGTGCGTGAAGCATATAGTTAGATCCGGCCGTCGGTCGTTAACATAGTGCCCCAATGGRGGTGATAGAAGAACCGATCCATCGCGACAAAGCAGTTGGAATCTTGGAACCTGTCTTTGGGCTTTTAGCCCCGGGAATGCTGTCCTCTACAACCATCTAACCAGAGTTGGCACTCTTCTGTCTCTCAGGTGCTGCTAACGCCACGCCCTATAACAAACAGTCTTTCCAAAGAGAGCTCTTTRTGCTGCTACGGTCGGTCTCTCATCCCATACTTTCTCAGTCTTTTCTTCTATATCAAGCTCAAGGAAAGGGCCATGCCATCAGTAAGAAAGTAGGCTGTTCTCGAATAAGCGCTCTTTCCAATAGGTATAGTGGTCAATATCTTGTATTGATCACCATATAATACCATAATTTCTTAAATAGATTCAGTGGACGACCACGTCCCAACCAGAGCTATAAAGTCTTCGGTTAGGACATCTCTTATGAAGAAGTAAAGGGTAAATCTGCTACGCCCATTACCCCATAATACCTTGAAACGACTCTCCCCTTAAAAAGGGGGTATATCTGAATCAAGTCTTGCTACGTAAGCTGTGGATTAAACAAGAACTCTTGAAAGCAAGGGTGAAAAGCAGTGTTGAAACAAGCTAGGAAGRTAGTCCAAGTCAAGCAAAGAGGGGAGCGGAAGCTGCAAATCGCAAGGAAAGCAGCCCGGTGGTCTTGGTGTGGTACGTATGCTATTCGAGATAAAACTTACTTCATTCACTAGTGAGAAGGCTGCTTTTAGTTCTTCCTTTCTTAAGGAAAGGCAATTCCCGAGGAATATGACATGGCTATTGGGTTTTGATCTAAGAGCCTATTCATGTYCAACTGACTAGGGCCAAATATAAAGAAATGGGGCTATTTCTATTCCGAGTTGGCCATTTTCTTCTTGTCCGAAAGTCAGTGCCTCAGCTGAGTCAATAGCTGCCTAAGAGCCTGTGTCTAGCCAACCGGTGGAGACCCAAGCAGCAAGAACAAGAGGGCATTTTCGAACAAGAACAGTAGCGAGAAGTTGCCTAGCCTTGCTAACGGGTTTCAACCTTTATACCTCACTCAGGGCATAGGTCGAATCTAAAAAAMTTTTTAAAAGTGTTCAGAAATCGTCTGTGAACAAATCGGCTCTTGCAAGAGAAGACAGATCCATAGGCAGCAAAAGAAGACTTTCGCTAAACAAGACACAGCTTCACAAGAGAAAGAAAGTCAAGATTGTATCGTTTCTAGGACAGGAAGGAATAGAACAGAGGGTACCTCCAAAAAAATCATTGTACGCACGAGTAGAAAGAAGTGGTCTTCCGGCCTCCTAGCTTCCTGCTTGCTTTTAGTTAAGATTAGGATTTCCATAGGTCTAAGACTTGTGGCGAAAGGTAGGTTTACGACGCCCCTAATGAGTTGGGCGCTGTTCACRGAGGCTCTTGTCCTTTATTCCATATTCCYTGGGACTTCCCTTCCATGCCGGTCTGCCACTTCAGTCCTATGATAGCTCCACCTCCGGATCGAAGAAATAGAATGATATTTATCTTTGGTTTAGCGAAAGCCCAATTGTCCCTYTAGCGCGTGGGACGGCCTGGTCCATACCTATGACTATAAAAACCAGACTAGCGATCAGGTTTGGAATGCTAATAAAAGATGACGAATAGCAATCCACATTGGCAGACTGATCTCTTACTGGAGCATACGGTATAGGAAGCATAGGCCTAAGACAGGAGAAGGGCGAATAAGCGGGAGAAAAGAAAAACAGTGGGAGATAAGGCAAAGGAAGCCTACTTACCATTCAATATCCCATTCCCGCTCCTACCGTAACTCATACAGTAGGCTTTATCGGCTCCGCTAGCCTGGGTGCGAAGAATAGCCTTCTTCCTGAGCTGCCGAATTACATGTATCTAATAAGAAGAAGCGGTCTTACCTCGAGTTCAGAAATAGGATGGATAATATGTAGATAGAAGGAGAAGCCGACCAGGCTTAGATAATCCATTTTAGCCTTCTGTAAGCTCGAGTAAGAGAAGCAGTCCGGGCTATTCCATTAGTCTTGGGAATTCATGACTACAACTAGTAGACTCTTCCAAGCAATGCTCTAAGAATTAGTTTCTTTCAGGCGTGGTATTTTCTATTTCACCTTCGTCGACCACTTAGCTATGATCCTTACTTGGAAGGTGGGAAAGTTCTCTATTTAGGACCGTCGATTAAGAAGGTTAAAGTCTTTTGGATAGCTTATGAGTCCCGCATGCAGGTACAGTCTACTCTAACTTAGGAAATCTTGGTCGTTCAAGCCACTTAGGGAATGCAAGACTTCATACTCATCCAAGCCTTCGTCAATAAATAGAAATGAGATTGATTAACCAATAATTTCAAGGTTGAGCACTCAAGTAGTTTTGACTCCGTGAGGCTCAATCAAGGCTGGCATGCTTAAATGAGTAGAGGTAGGGGGATTTTTTGATAGAACGAAGAAAGGGAAAGGCTAGAGAGACTATAGGTCGTAGGTGCAATCTGAACTCTTTCATAATCACAAGGGCTATACCACAAAAAGGTTTCCTTCCCGTATAAGGGCTCTCTACCTATCGTAATTCCGCCGCTCCATGGGCGAAAAAGAAAGAGTCAAAAATGGAGTTCACGCCCCTCCCTTGTGCAGCTGTAGAAGCTTTCGCCGCCCCAGACCTGCTTGCACGAGCCGAATCGGAAGCAAAAGTAGAGGCGCGGGAACTGTAGGAGCGCCAGCTCGCCGACACCATAATATAGGAATAAGAAGTTGCAACAGGGGAAGGATATGTCTCAGGGGAGACTTAGAAGATGGACCAGCAGAGCAGAGTAAGATGGAAGCGGCATGAAGCAGCCAGTGATGTAGATCAGGTAGAACTTCTTCTCGGATATCTTTGGTTAAGTGAGGTGGCACAAGAAGTGTAAGCACATGGGTCGAATGCAAAAGAAGCAAATATCCTAACTTCGGAGTCAGGAATTCAAAAGAGGTTTATGTTCGCTCTGCCGGCACGAACTAGTCGAGATCTATGTGGTGCCCTTTCATTCGCACTGGTGAGGGAGAGAGGCTCCGCCAAGTCCCTATAGGAAGTAGACTAATCTAGAGAAGGGATGTGGATCGGGCTCTTCGGAGACTCAGAACGAAAGGTTCTCAGTTCAGTTTCCGCTTTCCTTTATTCCACGTGTTGCGTCGTGGCCAAGACGAAGATTCCAATAGGTGTGGGATTGAGAATCATTATTTTAGGGATGGGAATGACCGAAAAGAAAAGTTTCGCTAAGCGTGAAATAGAAGTTCTTCCGCATCGTTGTGAGCTAGGACGTTATAATGAGTTATATAGCACT